>BLSH010134698.1:113256-137362 GCA_018402905.1 Glandirana rugosa
GATCAATTTTCAGTGATTGGCACCATAGCTTGTAGACTCTATAACTTTCACAAAGACCAAATAATATCCACTAATTAGTTTTTTTTTTACCAAAGATAGGTAGCAGTATAAATTTTGGCCAAAATTTATGAAGAAAAATTACTAATTTGCAAAATTTTATAACAGAAACGAAGAAAAATTCATTTTTTTACAAAATTTTCGGTCTTTTTTTAATTATAGCGCAAAAAATAAAAAACCCAGAGATGATTAAATACCACCAAAAGAAAGCTCTATTTGTGTGAAAAAAAGGACGCAAATTTCATATGGGTACAGTGTTGCATGACTGAGTAATTGTCATTCAAAGTGTGAGAGCGCTGAAAGCTGAAAATTGGTCTGGTTAGGAAGGGGGTTTAAGTGCCCAGTTGTCAAGTGGTTAAAAAGAAAAGAAAAACAAAAATAGACTAATGCAGCACCACATCTTAGGACTACTAAGCTGCAATATATCCATTTTTTGTTTTAGATAATCATAAAACGGTCAATACACCTTACAATCTTAATGTGCAAGCTCTAATTGTTGGTATTTCTAAAGCTTATTGTTCAATCAGATGGCAAGATGTATGGTCAGCTTTAAGCCAATCAGGCTCCTGTCCTGTCTATCAGTATGGAGGAGAGAGCAGACAGATAACCTCACTGGTGTTTTGCTGTTCCTTAAATTACCAGTAACAAACTGTTATAATAATAATAATAATACAGGATTTATATAGCGCCAACAGTTTGCACAGTGCTTTACAACATTAGGGCAGACGGTATAGTTACAATACAATTCAATTCAATACAGGAGGAATCAGAGGGCCCTGCTCGTTAGAGCTTACAATCTAGGAGGGAGGGTCAAGTGATACGAAAGGGTAATAAGTGCGGGGGATGAGCTGATGGAGAAAATAAAAAGTGTAGTTGTTAGGTGGAGGCAGGATAGGCTTCTCTGAAGAGAAAAGTTTTCAGGGATCGCCTAAAAGTGCATAGATTTGGGGACAGTCTGACAGATTGGAGTAGGGAGTTACAGAGGATGGGAGAGGCTGGGGAGAAGTCTGGGAGGCGAGTATGAGAGGAGGTGATGAGGGAGCTGGAGAGCAGGAGGTCTTGGGAGGAACGAAGAGGACAGTTAGGTTGGTATTTTGAGACAAGGTTGGTGATGTAGCTGGGGGCAGAGTTGTGGATGGCTTTGTAAGTTCTTGTTAGCATTTTGAATTTAATTCGTTGGGCGAATGGCAGCCAGTGTAGGGATTGGAAGGAAGGGGTAGCAGATGCTGAGTGGTTTGTAAGATGGATCAGTCTGGCAGTGACATTCATGATGGACTGAAGGGGGGTAGTCTGTTTAAAGATAAGCCAATGAGGAGAGAGTTACAGTAGTCGAGATGAGAGATAACCAGGGAGTGAATTAGGCGCTTTCTGGTTTCATTGGTTAGGAAAGGACGAAGTTTAGAGATGTTGCAGAGGTTGAGGCGGCAGCTTTGGAAAGTGATTGGATGTGGGGCTAGAAGGAGAGTTCAGGGTCCAGGATAACACCAAGCACCCTGACGTGTGCGGATGGGTGGATGGTTGTGCCATTGCTCTTGACAGAAAAGTCAGGGGAAGAGGCACGTGGGGGAGGAAATATTAGGAGCTCGGGTTTGGACAAGTTGAGTTTGAGGAAGTGGTGTGACATCCAGGCAGATATGTCTGTTAATAAGTTAGTGATGCGTGAGGAGATTGATGGAGTGAGCTGAGGGGTGGAGAGGTAGATTTGAGTGTCGTCAGCGTAGAAATAATAATATTGAAACCCGTGGGAGGCTATCGCCTGACCCAGGGAAGAGGTGTTGATTGAAAATAAGAGAGGTCCAAGAACAGAACCTTGGGGGACCCCGACGGAGAAGGGAAGTGGAGAGGAGGAAGTGGAATTGTAAGTGACACTGAAGGTGCGATGGGATAGGTAGGATGAGAGCCACCGGAGAGCACGGTCACGGAGAGGGAGTAAAGATTTTTGTTGTGGACCGGGCTGTGTAGCTTAATGTTCGCATAATCTGCAAGGATGCAAAAAAAAATATTTAAGCCCCTTTCACACGGCCGTATCCATGTGCGGGGTCCGTTGTGCTCCGTTTTGAGCCGGCAGATGACAGATCCATCTCTGCTCACTGTGCTGAGATAGACCTGTCAGAGCTCCACTCTCCTCTATGGGAGTTGTCATTCAATCCGATCCCCAGACGGATGGAAAAATAGGGTTTCCATCCATCGGACTTTCTGGGTCTGGATCAGATTGAAGAGCGGCGGGTGTCAGTGGACATGTCAACGTTGACATCCTTCGCTCCATAAAGGTGTGTGGAGGTTCTGTTCAGGTCCGCCTGAAAAATGGACAGGCAGACCTGAACGGGGCGTTTGTGTGAAAGGGGCCTTACAGGGTTTGCAGGAGCGGTGGCAATGGAATAGGGGCATGGTTTGATCATCACAGGTCTGCATGGGATTCAGTTATACTTATCTGGTCCTTAAAGCGGTATTAAACCCAAAAACAAAAATGTAATATATAACAGCTTACCAATCATTAGATGCGGTGGCTGCATGAGTTTTCTATTTTAGGCTTTTTTTCCCTTCTGTTTTTACCTGCTTATCTGGCCAGCAACATACCTCTTGTATTAGAGTGCCCCCACTCTGGATGAAGGAGCACAGGGGACACAGCAGGCATCAGCACTGTCAGTTTGGAGGGAAGTGTTAGATGTACTAGAGCAGTGGTCACCAACCTTTTGGACCTCACGGACTACTAAACTCATAATTTTGAATCCTGCAGACCACTAACATTAATTTTACATGCCTTATACACACAATGCTCCTGCTCTCTGCCCCCCTCCCCTTGGATCACACTGCTGCTGCCTTATACACACAATGCTCAGGCTCTTTGCACCCCCCTGCCCCCTACCCGCACTCTGCATCATACTGCTGCCTTACACAGACTCACTATTGGATCTCACCTCCTTATCCAGCCATGTGTTTGAGCTCCGTGTTCCCTCCCACAGTCTGTGATCAGTGCTGCCATTGGAAGTCCTCCTCCTCCCGCTCTCTGCACTACTCCCGGTGCCTCCATCTGAGTTCACAGGAGCCAGAACTACAGAGGAGGCATCTGATATCAATGCGCGCTGGCAGTATTGACTGAACAACACTGGAAACAACATTGGGTGGAATACATCTGCCACAATGTTGAGTTTTGACAGTACACCCGAGGACCACCAACATTTTCTCTTGGTCCACAGATCACTGGTTGGTGACTGCTGTACTAGAACATTTAGATACACTAACAAATTCAAGCCAAACACCAGCCCACAATGCAGTTACACAAGCAATTACAGCAACAGTTTTTTTCTTTGGAGATAAAGGTTTTACATAAATAAATAAAAGCTGATCATTGTAAGCACTTCTGTCAGTGGTAAATGGTTTATCTCATTCCTCATCTTTTGGGGTCCCCCATGGACATTCTGGGCTCCTCCCAGAGGCTTAAAAAGGGGTTGCTGGGGTTGTAATTGCAATTGCACCCGAGCCCCATGCTCCAGGGGACCCGCGTGCCTCCCTTGTACACCTGGATAGGAGGGATGGTGGTGGTGGCATTTAGAGGAACCAATCTCTTCCATTTTCCTCCTAATGGAGGAGAGTGGTTCCTCTATATGCTGCCCCCGCCACCCCTCCTATCCAGTTTACTTGTCTTATGCTGTTCCCAGGGTCCCTGTGTGTCCCCCCACAGAGCTGCTGTCTTCCCCTCTCCTCTCTCCTGCCAGCTGCTGTAGACGATGTGTTATGATGGAGAGATGGGAACGGGTCAGTAAATGTGTCATTTACCGGCTCCTTCCTTTTCTGAATGGACAGAGTCAGTGATTGGTACCGATTGGTTCATTCATAACTGAAGCATAGTAAACTGTTTTTACTATACTTCCGTTTCTGAATGAATGGGAGGCTCGGTGCACAGCTATTCCTGGGTCCATTCATTCTGTGCAGCTGAGGCTACACAGATGGAGATTGATGGCTGAGGTTTGTTTAGTTCTCTGATATCACATCAAAGTCCCCCAAAAGAGTTTCTAAAATAAATTGTAAAAAATTATAAAAATAAAATTGTAAAAGAAATAAAATGAAATGGTAAAAAAATAATAAAATTAAAATAAAAATTAAAAACTACTGACACCAGTGAGGGATCTATCAGGATTGCAAAGGTTGCTATTGGGACCGGGCCCTGGCATTTCACCATCATGGGGAGGCCCAAAGATGGCAAAAAGGGGGTTCGCTGCAGAACTTGTGAACATTGCGGCACCGTAATAAAGGGACCCGCGATGGGAGTAAAGGGCCCCAGGATCAGCGGGAAGAGGGAAGGGCCCTGGCGAGGGGTCAGGGGGACCTTCATAATTTCTTGCAACAGGGCCCTGAAGGCTCAAGTTATGCCTCTGGCTCCTCCTCTTCTCTGTGTGCCATAGGAAGCTGCTTGTGGGGGCTGGATCCCGAGCCTTGCTCTGTGTGTCCATTGACACACACAGCGCGGCTCAGCCCTGACCCCTGCTCCCTCTTCACTGAGTCCAGTACTACCATCTAGTCTTATTTGTGTTAAAGATGGAGGGTTGGGTAGGTAAACCTTTCTCTCTATTGACTTTTCAGGAATGACCTCCCAACAACCCATCTTAACCTCAACCACCAAATCAGGTAAGACCTCATTACGCTAACACTTTACATGTTGACCCTTTCTTGGCCTATACCTCCCATTAGCCATGCAGCCTCTCTTTCTTAGTTATTTTTTTTTTTTTTTGCTTAGGAAGAAAAGCCTATGTGCCCCAACATGTTGGAATCATGCCAGGAATTAAGCCTGCCCTATCAACAATATGGTCTAACTACAAAGCTTTTCTCACCTCCTGGGAACATCATTTTTAAACTTCAGCAGAGACAGCTCTACTTCTCTCAGATACAAAGGAAATTCTTGGGATACCCTGTTAAGTGATGTTTTTTCTTTTAATCATGACTGGAGCCATCCTTTAAAGGAGCAGTTGGCAATGCCGGCAAAGCTTTTCTGCAAACCTGGTCCTGGTCCTACATGTGGGAGCATTTTTAGGTGGAATCATCTCAATATTTTGTCAGCGGGCTTGCATCTGTTTAGAAAGGGAATGCCAGATTTGGTTGTCTTTAAGAGATTAAATGCAAAAATGATGTAGACATGAGGGAAGCGTTCTCTCAGGACACAGGAGTTGAAAACTCGTCATAAGGGGACCAGTAAGGGGATGCCTTGGATTGCACATCAGGTTACCTACAGTGATCTTTTTCCTTTTCTGCACTTAGGGGGATCAAAGCCAGATGTAAATAAGAAAAAGAACCTAGCAGATGGAAGAAAGGAGTACATGTACAAGCTGATATCATTCTCTGAAAAATGCTAACAGAAAGAGCATTGTACATCTAAATATAATTTTACTCAGACCATCTGATGCTGAGCATTAACGAGAACCAGTCAGATATACTGTATGTAGGAATGTCAATATTCAGTCTTAGGTTATTATATCAATGCAAGTCAATATTTGATTCTTATTAAATCTTACATAAAGTAAATCTAAACCTCAACCTTTTTTTCATTTTGAGTAGGTAATAGTTAAACCCTTGTCCGATTTTTTTGATATCCGTGTCCCATTGAGAAGATTTCCTTTTCCTTCCTGTACTGTAGACACAACAGGGAATCTGTCTAAAGTGAGGAAATGCTCTTAGGCAGTTGTAGAAAGTTTCCCCGTTGGAAGATTTTCCCTTTACAGGCGGTCCCCTAGTTACAAACATCCAACTTACAAATGACTCCTACTTACAAATGGAGGGAGACAACAGGAAGTGAGAGGAAATTTACCCCTAGGAAGGGAAATTCACTCCTGTAAGAGTTATTATGGGAAAAAGGTGTCTCCACTGATGCTTTATCACCAATGTTTGTTTCCACAACAACCCAAAATTTTCAAAATCCAATTATCATTGGGACAGGAAGTGAGGTGACATCTTCTGAACAGAAACATAGACAGCAAAACAAACATCACAGGGGTGTTACCCCTTCACTATGCTATCCAAAAAGCTTAAAAATATTTTTTTTGGCTGAAGCTACACATAAAAAATGTACCTGTTCCCACTTACAAACAAATTCAACTTAAAGCGGTTGTCTACCCTTTTTGTTTACTTTTACCTACAGGTAAGCCTAGAATAAGGCTTACCTGTAGGTAAAATGAATATCTTCTAAACCTGTATGGTTTAGAAGATATTCCCTTTCTAATGTAATAAATCGTTACGGCGCATGCGCCGTGTATGTTCCGGCGCATGCGCCGTATATGTCTCGGCAAAAGCCGGCATTTGTTCCGGACCCTGCCGGGGAAAACGAGCCCCGCGCGCATGCGCGGGAGTGACGTCTCGCGGCTCCGGCCAGTCACAGCGCCGGAGCCGCGTACCCGGAAGCAAGATCCGGGTGAAGATGTCCGCTGCCACTGAGGGGACCAAGCGGCTCGGTCGGATCTTCGTTCATGGTGAGTATTTCATAAAGAGCTAGTATGCGTTGCATACTAGCTCATTATGCTATTATCTTGCAGGTTTTTATTTTTTTTTTTTTTTAAATTTGAGTAGACAACCGCTTTAAGAACAAACCTACAGTCCCTATCTTGTTTGTAACCCGGGGACCGCCTGTATTGCTGTTCTGGTGAAATTTAAAAATTTTGGATTTTCCATCACTTTCATTTCCCATTACGATGGTCACCAGCAAGAGAACAGAGACTAAATCACCCTACCAAGGACAGGGCCAGCAATTAAAACCTGGCCAATGTTCTAAAAACCCCATTGCTAAAACAACAAAAAAAAACTCTTGGAATTAGATACACTCATTTTTGTGAAGGTGACTTTTGGATTCAGAGAGACCGAGAGAGCATAGAGACCCCTGAGCTTTGCTTTTTCAAAAACCTGACCTCCTGCTGATATTGCACACTTCTGAGTATGTATAACAGTCATTTATTTATTACAGGTAATTAAGTAGCGCCATCAATTTACAACGTGCTTTACATATATATTGTACATTCACATCAGTCCATGCCCTCAAGGTGCTTACAATCTAAGGTCTCTAACTCCTATTCTTACACACAACTATGGGCTTTATTATATGATACATAGACTTGTTACAGTAGCTATGGTCCCACAACTGTCCTGCAACCAATCAGTTTGGTCATTACCACCTTACACTGCAACTGGTTCTGTGTCTCAAGTATGATTAGCAGGGAGGATTTACTGCCTTTAATGAAGTTCTCAAACTCCTACACAGCTCCCTTATCTCAGTCTTTGATCCCTCTCTGGAACTTTCACCAGCAAATCATACTGGGATAGGCTTCCTTGCTTGTTGTACACCATCCTGAAGAGGACCTGTCGCACCATTACATTCAGTGCACTACAAGTTGATTATACTTACCTATTTTCTCTATATGCTGTGTATAAAGCTGTGCTTATAACTGCAAAATGCAGAGGCTAAAACCTCCCTCAGCACAAGAAGGCAGTACCCGCACATCTGATTATCTATTATATGCAACTCCTTGAATGTAAAACCTTGATGTAAAATATTCCTCATTACGATCACTGCTGGAGAAATCAGACAGCTGCTCACTTTAATTTGCCACCCTTATGACTAATTTGTGACCCTGCAACTTTCCAATGGCAGGAGCACTACAAAGGGTATTAAAACCATTTACCTGTTTCTATAGCATGCTCTCTAGCCAAGATGTATCAGAATCTTCATCCCCGGTGAGGGAACGTTCATATGAAAATAGGTGAGGGGTTCCTTTAGCTTCTCTAACAATCCTCTCTTTTGAGGTTCCCCCAGTGACAGCATTGCTAGTGTGTTATAGGCTTTAGATATCAAGAGGTCACCACATCGGTTCAACGTGATACCAGCCAAGGACCACTCCATTTTCTTTTCTTTTAAAGTGAACCTTTTCTTGTCCAAAAATAGACTCATACTTAAAACGGTGTTCCACCCAAAAGTGGAACTTCCGCTCGTCGGATTCCTCCCCTCCTCAGGTGTCACATTTGACACCTTTCAGGGGGGAGCGGGGAGAGGATATCTGTCTTTGACAGGCGTCCTTTTCCCCACATCCGGGAGCCCAGGACCGCAGACGCTGACGTAAGCAGCCCAGCTCCCTCCTCCTCCTCTGCCGCCGCTGGGCCAGTGAGTAAGCGAAGTAGGGGCCCGGCTGTGAAGTCAAAGGCTACACTTCCGGGTTCCCTTACCCTCAATGGCGGCGGCAGCACTCGACCATCTGATCCGAAGATAAGCAGCGGTGCCGACATTGCTGGACTCCAGGACAGGCAAGTGTCCTAATGTTAAAAGTTAGCAGCTACTGTATGTGTAGCTGCTGACTTTTTAAAGGGGTGGTGGCGGGCGGTGGACCTCTGCTTTAAAGAAAAATTACAGGCAAACTTTTTTTTTTTTGGATAGAGTAAGGGAGGGTTATAACCCCTGTAAGTTTATTTTTGCCCTCTTTGTCCCAGTGAGGAGATTTACTGTCACTTCCTGTCCTATAGCCAAAACAGGAAGTGAGAGGAAATCCCTGCAAATTAAGGCAATCTCTTAGGGACCCCCAGGTCAGCAGAATTACTGCACCCATTTGAAGTTTTCCCCTCTACTACTTTTCTGGGGACAACCCAAAATTTTCTTTTACTTTCACTTTCAGTGATAATGGTAAACAGGACAAATAGAGAGGGTGAATCTTCCTAATGGGGACACAGCCAGCAAAAGAAACTGACAGGGGTTCTAATCCCTTTCCACTCCATCCAAAACTGAAAACAAAGTCTGGCCTTTAGTTAAGAGAAAAGTATAACATTGTGAAACAGAGTTTGACGTCACTATGCCTTAGACCTACGTGTTTCGCCTGACTGAATTTCATCAGGAGAATTGAGTGTGATGTTGTGCAAGTGTTAAATACCTGTAGAGCTGGTTGTACTCATGGAGATGGCTACTAGTGATCTTCTTATAAAGGAAGCCTGTACAGAGCCTGTCTAGGCTTTATTCATAAATATGATCTGATCAACAGCAGGAAGAGGTAAAAAAAACTAAAACCAACTGTTAGTACTGTCAATATGTGTTTGCAAAGACAGCAAAGGAGTATTTGGCTTAGTGCAGGGGGCAGGAGGGCAGGGAGGGGGCGGAGGGGAGTTGACTGAGAATTCCAACTGGGCTTCCCTTGCCCTTAACATAATAGCAGCTGAGTGACCCCTTTTGGTATTGTTTCCACTGCTTTATACCTCAACAGTCTCAAGAACACCCCCCCCCCCCCCCCACACCATCACAAAAGTAAACCTGCCTCATGCTGAGTGTTATTGCTCCAAATATGAGAGCCCCGTGTTTTTAGCATTACCTAAACATATTAGAATTACAGTGACAAATAGTTATGTTTAAGGGAGTCGACCACCTTCTGTGTCTGAAGTCATGACCTCTTGGAGTAGCATTACTCTTTCCCCTGAAATATATGGAAATAATAATCCCAGCGAAAGCTGTTTTGTATTTCCTACGACAAACTTTAAGACAGGCATTGTTCATCATTTCAGATGATCTGTTTTTCATCAGTGCTGAATTGTTTGAGTGTTTTTGGATGTATGTCTTCTTCCTGAAGTGTTCCCCATGGCCAAGGTATGGCATAAGCCACTGGAGCATAACAAAAGTCATAACTGGACCTCCTGCAGATAGGGAGACCTTCCTGAGCTTGCTGAAAGATTACATAAACTGTGTGTTATTTTATGTCTAGTCTGTTTTTCATAGGCTCATCCTAAAGAACACTGGGCATATGTAAAATTGTCCTCTTTTTTAAAGGGACAGTCCACCCACAACTGATAAATGACTCATTGGTATGCTTGAGAAATAAAACAAACTTGTAATGATAGAGTACAGAGTCTACAGTTGCTGATCTCTCCTTCTGAAATTGCTAGTTGTCTGGCTGCCATGCCAGTGTGTGCTCCCCCAAGTCCCCATCTGAAAAGACCACCAGGAGGGAAGGGGGAGAAGTCACTGCTCTAAATTATGCAGTTGTGAAAGGCTGGCCATACACGGTTTGAATCCTGCTGAACTGGCTGAAATACGAACCGCTAATGGGCAGGCGATCAACATGGGTACAACCAGCCTGCCGGATTCTCTTACGATTATTGATAACAGCTGCTATAGCCACTAGCGATAATAACTATCTTCTCCCGATGGGGGCGATAATAACTATCTTCTTCTGATGGGGGTGGCTTCCCTTGACCCCCCCTGCCGGGAGCAGACAATTGCTCGGCAGGAGGTAACACCCTGTTAGCACTGTCTGTGTTGATGGGGGAATCATGAAAATTTCTTTCCCGCAACCAGCCTTCGTAAATTTAAGCTTGAGCTATTAAGTTCTGTAAACAACGAGGCCTATTTTTCAAAAGGGCAGCTAAATATAGACAGGTAAATGTGAAAATGGGCCTGAAGGTCTAACTGTCTGGAAGTATGAATATCATACAAAAAAAGCATTTCATCTGTACTAGTTCACAAAAACTTCAAATATTTCTGAATTGTATTTTTTAGTTCTAAACATAGTAAATAAAAGAAAAAATATATTATGTTTACAGTTTTTTTATTTTTACCATTAAAAAATGGAGTTGAATCTTGACACTTTATGTTTAATATTTTACAAACATTTTCCTAATTGTGTCTCTTTTTTCAATTGTCTCTCATATTTGTTTGCCTTAGGCTCTGTTCACAACTAGGCATTTTTGAGCGTTTTTCTGCTCTAAACTAAAATATAAGCTGTGCGTGTTTAACCTTTTAAATTGAGAAAAAAAATGTTGCAACCTTATAAGACGCAAAAGCCATCATTTAAAATAAAACAGCAGTTATTTGATCCAGCTATAAAAGGATATAGTTACAGGTCCATTCCTAAAATCCTATTCTAGGTCAGGTGAAGTATTCAAGATATTGGCTCTGTTTACAATATAAAAACAATGAGTACGGTGCTTGGTACAACGAGGGATTATAAAAATCACGTCTGGCACTGTTGATAAGAAATTCAGACAAAACAGAGCAGGAGAGGCGAGATGCGAGTGATGCCAAAGTTTAGAAGATGTGATACACCTAGGAGGTGGGGATGGAGGAGAGGCCTGAGAAGGGATTGAAGTGTGTAAATTGTGATGTGTTAAGCTGTGTATTACATATACAAATCAAGGGGATAAAACAGATCCATATGGAGTCAACATACCCTTTATGGATGAGCTATCTGCTTCCAACAGCCTGCCTCTCTCTCAGTTCTCTATCTGACACTTTACTATCTCCTTCTCAGCCCCCCTACCAGACAAGTCCCACCAATTACTCATCGGACTCACTCCCTGCTCAGAGATTTTGGGATCACATTGTTACAAGTTTATATGAAAGGTAAATAAAATTAGAATTTTAATGGTTTTTAATGTATTGTCCAGCATATTATTAAAAAAACTTTTTTTTTCCGAAATACTCACTTCCTCAGATATAGAACTATTATAAGGGGATCGCACCACCTCAAGAAATGTGGAGAAACTAGTGCAACCAGCAGATAGCATTAACCATAAGTATATACAGTAGAAGCACACTAGTACAGAAATAATACAAGTTTATATAAGAAGAGAATAATAACAGTACATACATCCAATATACAAACAGGTATTATCAGCAAAGGGCCTAATAGGAGTTTGGGTGGAATTGTTCACATATACCAAGCCGGGTATATATATAGTTAGGCATAAAGATACCTCCAGATGACTGCCGCAGTAAAGTCCAGTTGTAGGGCCCCCGAGGATGATTATGATACAGCGTTCATCTTGGTTTTGGAGACCCAAAGACAAGATCTGTAGTGACAGAGAGACCATCCAGCCATTGTCCAACCAGCCTGGAATGCAGCTATCCACAATCAGGAACTGTAATCTGCCACGGAACTCAGAGTCAACCTATCCATTCTGTGCTTCAGTCCCTCCCTAATAGTTTAAGGTGATACTAAAGTCTTGTTTTTTTTTGTTAAAAATAACAAACATGTTATCCTGCTCTGTGTAATGGTTTTGCACAGAGCAGCCTAGATCCTCGTCTTCTCGGGTCCCTTTTCGGTGCTCCTGGCCCCTCTATCCTGTTGAGTGCCCCCAGAGCAAGCAGCTTGATATGGGGGCACCAGAGCTGAGCCGCAGCTCCCTGTGTCCATTCAGACATGGAGCTGTGGCCTGGCCCTGCCCCCTTTCTCTCCTCATTGGCTGACTGACTGTGATTGACAGCACCAGGAGCCAATGGCGCCAGGCTGCTGTCTCAGCCAATGAAGAGGGGAGTCCCAGGCAGCCTACACACTCCTGCAACATCACTGGATCTAGATGGGGCTCAGGTACGTATTAGGGGGGCTGAGGGGGCTGCTGCACACAGAATGTTTTTTTATCTGAATGCATATAATGCATTCAGATAAAAACACCTTCTGCCTTTACAACCACTTTAATCTGACATGCAATCAGACCTATTACTACAAGAAGTGGCCGTCGGATGCCTAACCTAACATTGGCCTATGCTGGTTATTGAGCCCAACGCTATAACTATAATAGCTACAGAATTCCAGACCAGAAGGGACAGGGTTAACTAAAACAGCAAAAGCTGTATATAAACTTTATTGAAATAAGCAAGTTCACCTAATAATATACTGGAAGGTGACCACTGCACTCATACAGCAGCACAGACCTAGTTATCTGGCACTGTGCATGTGAGAGAATAACAACAGGACTGAAATACTCTGTCTGTCACAGGGATTTAGTTACACACTAAGCAGCTGTAGTTAAAAGAATAAGTTCACCTTTGTAAAAAAAAAACAAATAAATGCACATCTTTTGCAGGTAAAAAATGTGCCTTTATATTTTTTTTTACTAGGAGCCTACAAAGCATTGCAGAGCTCCTGCAGACAGTCTGTGTAAGCTGTCTGCTCATACAGTTGTGCTCATAAGTTTACATACCCTGGCAGAATTTATGATTTCATGGCCATTTTTCAGAGAATATGAATGAGAACACAAACCATTTCTTTCACTCATGGTTAGTGTTTGGCTGAAGCCATTTATTATCAATCAACTGAGTTTACTCTTTTTAAATCATAATGACAACAGAAACTACTCAAATGACCCTGATCAAAAGTTTACGTACCCTGGTAATTTTGGCCTGATAACATGCACACATGTTGACACAAAGGGGTTTGAATGGCTATTAAAGATAACCATCCTCACCTGCAATCTGTTTGCTTGTAATTAGTGTGTGTGTATAAAAGGTCAATGAGTTTCTGGACTCCTGACAGACCCTTGCATCTTTCATCCAGTGCTGCACTGAGGTTTCTGGATTCTGAGTCATGTGGAAAGCAAAAGAATTGTCAAAGGATGTGCGGGAAAAGATAGTTGAACTATATAAAACAGGAAAGGGATATCAAAGAAATTGAGAATGCCAATCAGCAGTGTTCAAACTTTAATCAAGAAGTGGAAAATGAGGTGTTCTGTTGACCAGGTAGACCAACTAAAATTTCAGCCACAAATGCCAGGAAAATTGTTCGGGATGCAAAGAAAAACCTAAAATGACTTCAGTACTCTGAAAACATGTGGTGTGGCTGTTTCAAGATGCACAATAAGAAGGGGCTTGAAGAAAGATTGGCTGAATGGTCGAGTCGCCAGAAGAAAGCCATTACTACGCAAATGCCACAAAGTATCCCTCTTACACCAAACAGCACAGAGACAAGCCTCAAACCTTCTGGCACAAAGTCATTTGGAGTGATGAGACCAAAATTTAGCTTTTTGGCCACAACCATAAACGTTACATTTGAGAGGAATTAAGGCCTGTGAAACACGGAGGGGGGTCGCTGATGTTTTGGGGGTGTATGAGCTACAAAGGCACAGGAAATTTGGTCAAAATTGATGGCAAGATGAATGCAGTATGTTATTAAAAAATACTGGAGGAACATTTGCATTCATCAGTCAGGAAGCTGCGCATGGGACGTACTTGGACATTCCAACATGACAGTGATCCAAAACACAAGGCCAAGTCGACCTGTCATTGGCTACAGCAGAATAAAGTGAAGGTTTTGGAGTGGACATCTCAGTCTCCTAACCTCAATATCATTGAGCCACTCTGGGGAGATCTCAAATGTGCAGTTCATGCAAGACAGCCCAAGAATTTCCAGGAACTGGAGGCTTTTTGCCAGGAGGAATGGGCAGCTTTACCATCTGAGAAGATAAAGAGCCTCATCCACAAATATCACAACAGACTTCAAGCTGCCATTGATGTTAAAGGGGGCAATACACAGTATTAAGAATTGGGGTATGTAAACTTTTGATCAGGGTCATTTGGGTAGTTTCTGTTGTCATCATGATTTAAAAAGAGTAAACACAGTTGATTGATAATAAATGGCTTCCGCCAAACACTAACCATGAGTGAAAGAAATGTTTTTGTGTTCTGATTCATATTCTCTGAAAAACGGCCAAGAAATCATAAATTCTGCCAGGGTATATAAACTTAAGAGCACAACTGTACGTCGTTCGGGCAGGCAGTTACACACTGACTGGAAGACTCAATCACCTACCTAGAGCGCTTAACAGTGGCCTGGTAGTTCATTGAGAACTACAAGCTGATAGCCACAAAGGCTGTTGGTACTTGTAGTTTTCACATTCACAACACTCTGTGAATGAATGATGCAGCCCGGCAGGTGGAGCCTCGCATGGCCACGTTTTTTTTAAATTGTGACAGTGAGAGGGAGAATAAGATCCCCCTCTCGCTGTCAAACAGGGGTTGGTGGGGGGTTTCGGGGCTGCTGCATCTATAACATGTTACATGTAACACCCTGAATATGGGTGTAACATGTAATATGTTACGAAAGGTGGACTTATCATTTAAACTATTAAAACATACTTGTATAATACCAGAATAGTGCAGCACTCAACCTAAAATAAATAACTTCAGATGAGTGAGGTAGTTCAAGCCTCAATGAGGCTTGAACTACCTCACTCATCTGAAATTATTTATTTTAGGTTGAGTGCTGCACTATTCTGGTATATACATTTTTATCACAATTTGTTTGGTTGTTGTGCAGCAGCCCCTCTTCACATTTTGTATACATTGCGCGGTATACATCACCATAATATACTTGTATAACAGTACCTTCTGATTTGGGTTTAGCAGCATGGACAGGACATGTGGCTGAGAATTTCTTTCTCTCCCTATTTTCTTTCTGGGGTTTTTTAAAGCCAGCCCCCAAGAGACAGGAAATGCTAATACATAATTATACATAACACTGTAATATCGGCAGCTAACAGTAGAGGACAGCAGATCCCTACAGCTGTAGGAAAATCTATTGATCCCTCCAATCAAACTAAACAGGGTAGATAGAGGAATCTCCCTTTACAGCTATTGTATTGTGACAGCCAGCACCTGCAGCTGTCAGAATGCCTGAACAGTACCTGCATATGATTGGATGCAGCTATTGTTTGGCCAATCATTTTCTTGCCATCTCCTTCTATTTTAAAATTGAAGGATGTCAGATGTGAGGGGCTGACACCCAACATAAAAAAATAAGTAAAAGTATTATGAATTGCGTTTTTTTTCAGGAGAGGACCTCTGTGGTGTGATAATGCTTCTTAATAGGTCAATAAACAAACAGGAAGCACAGGAAGCTGCAATAGCTGTGCCATCACCTTGGATATGCAGCTAGGTGCATAGGTATGAGCTTTTGGTTTAGTTCGAACCTGAACTTTAAAAGGCCTGTTTGGGCGTTCTTCCGAATGTCAGACTTTTGCTTGTTTGGTTGGATCCAAGTGTCATATATAGTAGCATTTTTTATTTTGCTACTATATATAACAGCTTCCTGTCAATGGTTGTTAAGTAAGCAGCAGATACCAGCACCTACCACATCCTTAGCAACAAATGGTGTCACCTGGTCCCATTCATTTGCTGGTCAAGAATCCCAGGCCATGTAAACAAATGGCCATGGCTAATGCTGACATTACTGACCAAATGTGGCCATGTCTATATATGGTCAATAATATCACCCAGGGGTCCCTTTGTTTACTTTTAACCCCGGGAACCAGAAGACGTTGTTGTGTCGACGGTTCATGGATTTGCATAACTGGAGGACTCGGTTCACAATGGATTTACATTGTAGGGTGCTTCTGTTATTTTTTAATAAAGGACTTGATCAAAATTGTGTGTGTTTTTATATTTACTTTTCTTTTGATTATGTGAATGAGTATGGATACGGCATCAAGGTACACCAAACATTGTACAGAAGGCCTCCTGGTTACCATTTAACAATAAATAAAGACTCTCCAGCACTTTTGTCACATACCTTTCAAAAAAGAGCATGTTTTGCTATTGCACAAATAATTCCATTAGATATGCCCGCTATAATGGTCAGAGCAGATGGGTGATACTGGGAAGACTTCCCCTGAGTTTTCAGAGACCCAAGAAGCCATGGCCAATTTAATCAAACAACGTCTACTGTATCCTGAACTGACAAATCTCTTTTAGGTGGCTTGACTCTGGCGTATTTAAACATTGTTGTAAATCAGTGGCCACCACAAATTCCTCCTGTAATGAATTTCTGTCATCCTATGTTGAAGGGATGGAGAAGCAGGAATGTACACAGAGCTAAATCTGTTTATCAAATGTTCTTCATGGATTTGTTTTGGCATGCCTTAAACTTCACGTTTGCCAAACTTAGATGAGAAGTTGCAATTTTAGACATAATTATTTTATGGCTCAAAAACAATAAACTTGGAGAGGGTCTAATTTTGTTATGAGGCTTTCTTTCCTTTAATTGGGTTCAGTTGTTATGTCTGTAAACGGTTGACACAGAATAATGCCTTTAGTCCGATTCATGTTTTTTCATACACACAGACACACACACACCTGGAAGTTTACTGAAACTTTGCAAAAGCTTATTGTCAGGAAGGTGTCGCCAGTGAGTCCAATTGGGAAGGCCACCTCAAGAGGCCCTCATGGAGGCACAGTGGGACATGGCACTAAGGCCAGAGTATCCGTCCTGAGCATTCACTATGCAGTGCATTTCAGTAAGTCATCATTTACACTTGTGTTTGGAGGGGGGTGCTAAAAATGCAGGGGTGAGCTGTGTTTTTATCGCCCCCAACCACTCCCTCATCTGCCATGGCCATGAAGCTTTGCATCGTGGCGCGGGAAGAATAATCCCCATTCAGTGGGCAGTACTACTCACTGAACTTGACACATTCAACTGAATGAGGTTACCCTAAAATCGTCTCACTACCGTGTGCACTAGTGCATGGTTCAAGGGGTTAAAGCAGACTATAAGAAGGCAATAGAACACCTCATCACCGTCTATCAAATCCGAACGCAGGTCGCTCTTCAGAGAGCAATGCTAGTATAAACCAGCCCTCACACCGGGCCTGATAAGATCACAGGTTCAGAGTTACTGCTCTATTTGCCTGGTCACTGCATCTGTCAGGCTGGCACATGCAGCGGCCGAGCCTGGCTGCAGGCTTAGTGTTAGCTGTGTGAGGCAGGGCAGAGAAACGTATTCAATGACACTAATGGCCCATACACCCAGTACAATTATCGGCCGAAAACTAACGTACGACAGCTTGACGTACAATAATCCGACCGTTAGTACGCTCCATTCGACAGCCGATTTTGAATTATTGTCCAACAGAAGTTGTATGAGAGGACTAGAAAACTTTTGTCTGCTGAAAAGGAGTCGTCCTATTTTCGGCTCATGTGTACAGAAGTTGGACAAACAAGATTTTTAAGTACAAACACGCATGCTCAGAATCCAGAAAGTGTTCAGTCGTGTAAACCTGCGTCCGTAATTCACAATTCGCATTCATCTGAACTTCCTCTTTATACACTCGTAAGACGTCACTACATTCGGCTTTGTTGAACGATAATTTGACTACTGTCAGTACGCTGGACAAAATCACGGACAACTATCGCATCGTGTGTACGAGGCTTAAGCCTGCCCCTTAGCAGACTCCCCCTCACTGCACTGAGTGTGTGTGTGTACAGCCCCACCCAGCCGAAACCCCCCAAGTCTAGAGATTGGCTGTATGTGGTACTGAACCCAGAACAAAATGTAATATACACTCACCGGCCACTTTATTAGGTAAAATTATTCAATTGATTAGGAAACACAAATTGCTAATCAGCCAATCACATGGCAGCAACTCAGTGCATTTAGGCATCTAGACGTGGTGAAGACAACTTTCTGAAGTTCAAACTGAGCATCAGAATGGGGAAATAAGGCAATTTAAGTGACTTTGAACGTGGCATGGTTGTTGGTGCCAGACGGCTGGTCTGAGTGTTTCAAAAACTGATTTACTGTGATTTTCACGTACAACCAGGGCCAGATTAACATAGGGGCTATTGGAGCTGCAGCTCCAGGCCCCTTCTGTAAGATAGGCCCAGCCCAATGGTGTGAGTGAGTTACTAATACTGCCCAGCCCTGCTCTGTATACAGTGTACACATGATTGATATGTAAATTGCAGCAGCATATTTAATTTGTTTTAACAAAAAATTTTTGCATTTTCCTTTTATTTCCATAAAAAGGCCCACCAAAATCCTCAGCACCAGGTCTATGATGCTCTTAATCCAGCCCTGCGTACAACTCTAGGGTTTACAGAGAATGGTCCAAAAAAGAGAAAATATCCAGTGAGCAGCAGTTGTGTTGACGAAAGTCCCTTGTTGGTGTCAGAGGTCAGAGGAGGAGAATGGGCAGACGAGATGATAGAAAGGCAACAGTAACTCAAATAACCACTTGAAAGAAAGATAACATTTTAAGGTGTGGCACCGTCCTATGATTATGAGAACAGTTACTATGGGGGTACCCCATATGCATTGAGGTGGACTTTTATGGGCACACACAAGACCAATGGGATTTATAAAACTTAATTTTAAATTTACTGTGTTTGTTACAATACAAAATTACAAAAAGATAAAAACAGACTCCAAAAACCATGGAGTATGTAAGTGCCCCAAAATTGAAGGGGACCCAAACAACAGTGTCTGCAAGATTATTACATACTACACAATGCCAAGAAGTGATACATAATACCAGAACTAGAGAATGAATAGTCAACGCGTTTCGCAATGAGCTTCCTCTGGACTATTCTCTTGCAGACTCTAAGCAAAAAATATATACGTATTAAGAAATATCACAAAAGATAAACTTCTTCAAAATTACATACATCATCATATTCATCTCTATTGCATGTGCATATTGTGTGCTTACTTGTGATAGCCAGGGTTCCTAAAAAGGTTTTTTTTTTGGTGAATCAGGGGGGCGGACACAGGGGATATGTATCAAGCCGGACACAAGGCTCATGTGTCTATATCTAAAAGTAGTAAAAAGATGTCAAATTAAACTAATGAATGGCCAAATCGACTTGTTATATAATTTGTACTCCCAAAATAATTGGTACCTGTATCTTTACTGTCACCGGGATACCGGTTGGCCACCCAAACTTATTGCTTGATTCATTGAAGTTGGTGATCTATTACATGATATGACTGTATGTTAAACCGACAAATCAGCAGCAACTGCTTGATTCTATCATGTCAGTGTGGACCAAAATCTCTGAGGAATGTTTCAAACACCTTGTTGAATCTATGCCACAAAGAATTAAGGCAGTTCTGAAGGCAAAAGTGAGTCCAACCCGGTACTAGCAAGGTGTACCTAATAAAGTGGTCAGTGAGTCTATATAGCAGCTTACCAATTTTTAGATGTGGTGGTTCTATTATTTTTCCTTTTTTAAATAATTTTCCTGTATTTTCACCTGGTAATCCAGCCAAAAACGACTGCCTCTCTTAAGCCCCATACACATGGGTGCAACGGTTGTACAAACGAACTTTGGACCAAGTTGGATGTTGGCTGTTGTGTCTCGCATACTGACATGAACTAAGCGATTGTACAACTAAGCCTAACGAGGTGACGTGCTACGAGCGTATAACGAGGAGGTTTAGGTGCATGTGATTTGTGAATTAGGAACGTAGGTTTCCCAGAATGGACACTTCTGGGCGTTCCTGACTTCTGAGCATGCGTGTTTTGCACGTACAACTTTGTTGGACCAACTTCTCTGTACACGTGGTACAAAAGTCGTACAACCGCTTGTTGTACAACCAAAGTTTTCTAGTCTGCTCATTCAACTTTAGTTGTACAACCGTTGTATGATGGCTGTTGTAATCGTGCATACTAACGGTCGGATGATCGTACAACAAGCTGGTTGTGCGACCGTTGTACAACCGTTGTACCGTGTGTACGGGGCTTTAGACACCAGCATTGTCAGTCATGAGGATGGTAGTATTAGATGCAGTAGCAGATTTAGATGTGCTTGACTAACAAATTAATCACATCATGCCCTCACTATAGCCAAATGACAGCTACAGCATGGGCCTTAATTGCTGGGACGTCGTCAATAGGCGTCCTCCCATGCACGAGCTGCCTGCGCACCCCCTGCAGTGCACGCTGTGAACACCGAGTCAATGACACTCGGCTAATCACAGATTGGTGTAAGGGGCCCCTCATCAAATGATCAGCTGTGTCAACCAATGACAGATGATCATGTGATGTAAACAAAAGATCTGTATTTGGCTTTTTTTCCCTCACGCTGACAGTGCCCTCCAGTGCTACCTGCTAGTGACCCCTACAGGTGCACATCAGTTCCGCCTACTAGTGCCCACCAATGCCACCTACCAGTGCCCACCAATACCACCTATCAATGCCCACCAGTGCTACCTATCAATTCCCATCAGTGCTGCCAACCAGTGCCCATCAGTGCCTCATCATCAATGCCACCTATCAGTGTTGCCTATCAGTGTCACCTACCAGTGCCTATCAGCGCCACCCATCAGTGCCACCTATCAGTGCCCTTCAGTGCCACCCATCAGTGCCCTTCAGAGCTGCCCATCAGTACCGCCCATCCGTGCCACCCATCAGTGCCCACCAGTGCCGCCTTATCAGTGCCTATCAGTGCAGCCTATCAGTGCAGCCTATCAGTGCAGCCTATCAGTGCAGCCAATCAGTGCCCATCAGTGCAGCCTATCAGTGCCCATCAGTGCAGCCTATCAGTGCCCACCAGTGCTGCCTTATCAGTGCACATCAATGAAGGAGAGAAACCTGTTTTCAAAATGTTATAACAAACTATGGAACTGGTTTTTGTTTTCAAAATTTTCGGTCTTTTTTCATTTTTTTAGCAAAAAAATAAAAAACCCAGCAGTGATTAAATAACACCAAAAGAAAGCTTGATTTGTGTGAAAAAAAATGATACAAATGTAATTTGGGTACAGTGTAGCATGACCGCACAATTGTCATTCAGCCCTGAAAACTGAAAATTGGCCTGGACAGGGCAGGAGATTAAGTGCCCAGTAAGCAAGTGGTTAAAGCTGAACTCCAGCTGACACTTTTTAGGCAGTTACAGTAATATATTTTTTTTCCTTTTGGAAATGTTTTATATAAATGAATAAAAAATGAATGCAGGCATCACATCTAAAAGTTGGTAATCTACAATATAGTAAACTTTTGTTTTGGGGTTTAATACAGCTTTAGGTATTTATAACATAGTTGTAACATTCCAAAGATCAGATCATACAAAAGTACAAAAAAAAGTCTATAATACACAGTCTATAAATAGTGAGAGGGTATATATACCATACTCTGACATAGTTTGCATTAGAAACCCCCCACAGCCTTGGTCTGTCAGCTGTGTCAAACATCCCCCTATAATTTTCTGTTATATGTAATATATGCAATTTAGAGAAGTTTAGGATTTAGGTTAGGATTTTATTATCAGCTGGTGAAAGATAATAAAAGTAAGAAGTTTGAGGACCACATGCAAAACCATTGAAGCCACCTAAGTTTCATTGACGTGAGTAATAATTCTATGGATCTCCTGTTTGTAAGATATTTTAATTTTTTTAAAGGATAACTAAATCCAAGAATTAAAAAATGTAATATGTTGCAGCATGCAGTCCTAAAATATGCTGGCTGCCTTAGATTTTTTTTCAAGCTAAGAACATTTTCAGCAAATACGGATACCTGCTGATCTTACCAGAAATTCCCTGTCTAGCTCACTTCCTGTGAGCGGCACAAAACAATATCCTCCTTTCCAGCTATCTTCTGTAAACTGCAAATTACTCTCCCCCATGTAAATTAGGTGAAGAGATGTGGACATGTTTGTAGTACATCTCAGGAGAGCAGCCTAGGTGACAACCATGGCCCCCTCTGTAGATATAATGGAGGAGTGGCACAGAGAGACAGAACGTGTGTTATTTACAGAATTACCAGGTAAAATTAAAGCAAAACCATGAAAAAAACTAATGTATCCATTATATCAAGCAATAGGTTACATTTTGGGGTTTAAAGGGCTTTATTTTGTTGCATTTAAGGTCCACCTAGGATCAGGTCCCACTAAAATATCTCTAGTAAATGTAAAGAATAACTAATATCAGCAATAATGGTTTAAACTAAAGGTTTAATCACAAATATATTGGTAGGTAAATTAGATCCTGTCTAAATTGGCTCTAGTATATGTATGAATGTGAGTTAGGGACCTTAGATTGTAAGCTCCTTGAGGGTAGGGACTGATGTGAATGTACAATGTATATGAAAAGCGCTGCGTAAATTAACCTATATAAGTACCTGAAATAAATAAAAAATGCATTTGTCTGATTCTAAAGCTCAGAAGACTATAATACGTAAAAAAAGCAGATCAGCTAAAAGAGATAACAAGAATAATTTCTTGCCTGGATTTAACTGCCTCAAATCCATTGGGAGCGATTGGAAGCCATGGTGTGTCTGTTCCCTCCAACACCATTCTATCATCATGAACCCAGGAAGAAGTGCTTTGACTGGTTCATAGAGAATGTTGGTTTTTTACTTTATATATACTTGTTAGAGCCATGGAAACCCCATGTTATTACATTTTTTAGGATATATTCAAAAAGTGCTTAGAATGCCTCTTTGATGGCTTATACATTACTCAACACACTGTGACTCGATACAAGTTTACAGCAAGGTTCTTGGAGAGTCATATATGGTTTGAGTTGTGGACAAAAACCTTCCAAACTAGGCGTCAGTATAGTAATGTACTGTTAACATGAGCCCTTTTAAAGTATGTAAGTAAAGATAATTTTCTGAAGCTAATGATAATGTGTGGTGTCCTATCATTCAATTGGTAGTTACTAAGTAGTAGTTACTGAGTGATGTGTCATAATGTCCACTAATTAGACGCCCCCGGTCACAGAACATAGTTAAGTCACCACTAAGTACTCAAACCATGTAATAATTCTGCTCAGTCTCTCCCCACAAGCTCTAAACTTCTTGTTACCTTGTAATTATCCATCATATGTTCGAAAGCCACAGGATTGTATTTCATAGAAAGAATAAAACAAGGGAACTAAATATCAACATTTAAAGGAACAGGCTACAAATTTGGTTTTGCTTGGCGATTATTGAAATGGATCAGTGTTTTGGGCACCTACAGTGTGCAATGGAGAGGATTCCCAATTCAGCTGATACCTATACTTGGGAACTTTGAAAACCACTTGGACATATGGGCATGGCTTAGTATATAGGTCATCATGGATATATACAGTACACAGTATCTCACAAAAGTCAGTACACCCCTCAAATTTTTGTAAATACTTTATTATAGCTTTTCATGTGACTACACTGAAGAAATTACACTTTGCTATAGTGTAAAGTAGTGAGTGTACAGCTTGTTACATAGTTACAAAAAGACACAAGTCCATCCAGTTCAACCAAAAAAAACAATTTATATATATATATATATATATATATATATATATATATATATACACATATATGCACATACACAACCAAATAATCCCATATACAATCCTTCACCCACAGTTGATCCAGAGGAAGGCAAAAAAACCCAGCAAAGCATGGATCCAATTTGCTATAACGGGGGAAAAATTCCTTCCTGATTCCCCGAGAGGCAATTGGATTCACCCTGGATCAACTTTACCTAAAAATGTTAGTACCACCAACACATACACGTATATACACATATATATATATATATATATATATATATATATATATTTACAAAAAA
>BLSH010134698.1:137635-183915 GCA_018402905.1 Glandirana rugosa
TCCGCGTATATGACGCGGGAACTCCACTCTCAAAACTCTCGTGTAAACCCTCTCGTGGCAGTGTGTCTCAGGGGGACCACCGCTAACTCCTATAGGTGGTCTAACTGAGAATACTTGAAAACGTGTTATTGGTCGTGAAATATATACATAAACCTCGTGGGCAAAAAACCCTTAAATAGGGATTTATGGCAATCATTAGAACAATTTCTCAATAAAGTGCTTATAGAAATAGTGACCGAATGCCTGTAAGTAGTACCATAAACTGTCATACTATATAGACACACATCATAAATGAAACAGTATCATGTATAAAGTGACTTAGGTGAAAAAATAAATATTAAGTAATAAGTCCATAAATGGGTAAATAAAACAGTTCTTCAATCATATAGTATCGAATGTGGTATTTAGGGATAAATTCCCAAAAAACGGGTGCTCCAAATACATATATAAAGTGCTGGTTATTGTGCAAAAGTTCATAAGAGTCAATCTGGTGGATATCCTCAATCGCCACCAGGGGGACTCTGTGTGACGGTGCTCTCCCAAATGTGCTCTCAAAACTCTCACCTCAAGGGCGCAGTATATGCGCCTATAGCTAGATGCCACTAGCTTATGCTGTACGGTCCTCCCACCTAGGGGGCGCTCTTTCCTCCGTGTCTTCTTCCTAAGTTCCTTACAGTTTCCTCTCAGTTATAGTAATGGGTAACTGTTGGCGGAACTCCCCCTGTCAGGTACTGAAGGTTTCTTCCACCTATTCAGCTTTACACTCTCAGTCAGAATTTTCCAACTCCCTCCTCTCAGTGCAGCACTCCCCAACTTTCTTTTGCACCTTTTGTTTTTTTCTTTTGTTTTCAAATCCAAATGCGCGTATCTCCACAATGGGAACTCAGCTGTTAATGATCACCTGCTGGAACTCAGGCTGAACACTGACTCCCCCTGCTCCGAGCATTTGCACTCAGCTTCTTTGGTCGACCATGATGAGGCCTGTTCTGAGTGGAACCTGTCCTGTTAAACCGCTGTATGGTATGGTAGCTCAGTTTCAGGGTCTTGGCAATCTTCTTATAGCCTAGGCCATCTTTATGTAGTGCAACAATTCTTTTTTCCAGATCCTCAGAGAGTTCTTTGCCATGAGTTTCCATGTTGAACTCCCAGTGACCGGTATGAGAAAGTGAGAGCGATAACACCAAATTTAACTCACTTGCTCCCCATTCACACCTAAGACCTTGTAACACTAACAAGTCACATGATGCTGGGGAGGGAAAATGGCTAATTGGGCCCAATTTGGACATTTTAACTTAGGGGTGTACTCACTTTTGTGAGATACTGTATATATATATATATATATATATATATATATATATATATATATATATATATATATATGGGAGAGATTAGCTCAATGGGGATCACCTTCCTTGGGAAAAGGGTAGTTCAAATGGCAGGTTTTCCTCAAAATCTGACTTGTAGCCAGGTTTATTTTAAAAGGTTGCAGGTAAATCAAATAAACAAAACAGAAAATAAATCCTTGCCACCCAGGCACTAACTAAACAGTTTCAGTTTCCTAACTCAGAGGTGAAGGGCCTCTCCCAGTCACCCACAAAACAAAGATAATGCAAACCATTTTTTAGTCACAAAGCAAAGTTCGATTCACCAGCTTTCTCAGGCTTCAAGGCTCCTCTGTCCCAGGTCAGAGCCCTTTATACCACCTCTTGATGGACACAAGTGGACCGCAAAATCCGGGCCGGAACCTACTCTGCCAAGGAGGCTGGTAAAAACCGGACCAAATTCCACCTTGGTTTCCTGCAAGTGAATGCATGCGAGGTGAAATATAACGTCCATCGATTACCTCGCTCTCATAACGCCACATATCCCCCCCCCTCTGCTCAAGCCCCTGCGGCTGAGCAACTGTCCCAACCAGAAATTGATACAGGAAAGGGCATCTGCATTATTTTGGAGTTTCCCAGCTCTATGTTCCACTGTGAACCAAACAGTTGAAGAGCAAGGAACCACCTTGTCATCCGACTGTTTTTCTCCTTGTTATCACACGTCCATTTAAGGGGGGCATGATCCGTGACTATTTTGAATGGTCTCCCCAACAGGTAGTATTTCAGGGCATCTAAGGCCCATTTGATAGCTAAACATTCTTTCTCAACAATGGCATCGTTTTTCTCATGTCTGTTGAGCGCTCTGCTCCTCCCTGTCTCTGACTTGGGACAGTACAGCACCCAGACCTACATCAGAGGCGTCTGTCTGCATTACAACTCCTTTGTGAAATCTGGGGTCACAAGCACAGGTTGTGCACAAAGGGCTTGTTTCAACATTTGAAATGCCTTCTCTGCTTCAGGATTCCACTTGATCATGACCGACCCTCTACCCTTCGTCAGATCCGAGGGGCTACAATGGTGGCAAAATTGGGTATAAAACGCCTGTTATACCCAGTGAACCCCAGGAAAGCATAAACTTGTTTTGTATTTTTAAGTTGGGGCCACCTTTGTACTGCCTCAGTCTTATTGATCTGAGGCTTGATCAGCCCCCGACCAATAATGTAGCCAAAGTATTTGGCCTGCTCCAAGCCTATGGCACACTTTTTGGAGTTGGCAGTGAGTCCTGTTTTCCTAAGGAAATCCACTACTGCTTGCACCCGGGGTAAATGGGATTCCCAATCTGGGCTGTGGATGACTACATCGTCCAAATAGGCGGCGGCGTATTGGCGATGTGGTCTTAAGGTCTTATCCATCATTCTCTGGAATGAGGCAGGAGCACCATGCAAGCCAAAAGACATCCCCTTATACTGGAAGGACCCCTCGGGGGTAGAAAACACAGTTTTCTCTTTGGCAGACTTTGTTAGGGTTATCTGTCAATAACCTTTAGTCAGATCTAAAGTGGTTATGTACTGGGCACCTCCAAATCTGTCAACAAGCTCGTCAACCCAAGGCATTGGGTACACATTGCATTTAGACGTGCTGTTCAACTTCCTGAAATCATTAAAACCTTATACTTTCATCTGGTTTTGGGACCAACACTATGGGACTTGACCAGTCACTGTGGGACTTTTCTATCACGCCCAGCTCTAACATGTTCTCTATTTCATTTGCAACTGGTTCCCGCCTAGCCTCGTGTATTTTATAAGGCTTTACATTTACGCGGACACCTGGTTCCGTAATTATGTCATGTTGTATAACTGTGGTCAGTCCGGGCAGGTGAGAGAAAAAGTCTCTATTCTTACTCACAAATTCTTTAACATCCTCCTGTTGGTCCACTGACAAGGTTTCAGTTATGGGTACTTCAGGTGTTACAGGGGTCATGTCCTTTTGGGGATTGGCATTGCCAGTAAAGTCTCTCTGTCCTTCCAAGGACACCACTTTTATTAACATGCTTTTGAGCATTTTGTTAAATCTCTCCACAAGACCATCAGTTTGCGGGTGGTAGACAGAGGTACAGAGATGGGAGACTTTGAACAACGTTTCACACAATTCTTTAGTGACTCGGGACATAAATGGGGTGCCTTGATCCGTCAATATTTCTTTTGGAATACCCACACTGTATAGAGATTTTTATCTCTAGTTCCCTATCTTTACAGGAAACCTGTGAAATCAACCTTCAGACGAGAGGTTCCAAATTATATATTTATTACGTAATTATCGGTGTACATAATTACGGAGAGCACACACATACATGGGCGTCAAAGTATGCTCTGATCAGATAGATCTTAGACCACCCTTTCATAGGGTATTTCATCACACACGTAACACACTTTATAACATGCCCACCGTCTTCACAGGGACACAGCTTCCTATTAAATTACATGGTTAGGTGTTTCATTTACCATGACTAAGCATTTGTCAGCAAAAATAAGTTTATGTTTAATATAATTTGATCAGACGCCATTTTAGCTTTAATTGTAAAATATGTTAAATTATGTTAAAAGAATATTTCTAGTAAGTTACTTTTACCTTCTAATAGCACTGCATATGACTATATTGGTTATATATTTATGATAAATTTGTGTACCTTATGATTTATGATGGATGAGACAGTAATAATCACATTATCCTTACACATTACTTCCCTCCTTTTGATCACTACTGTTCATACATCTCATTCCTAAAGAAGAGGAAGGTTTTAATCTTCCTTATGTATGCTTCACTCTTAAGCTTTAAGCAATTACAACACTCAAGGAAGTGTGATCTGGCAAATCCGCACACACTCTTCAGGCAGGTGGTAGAGAATGTTAAGATTCTCTAATTTTTAACCGCCTTGTGACCGTCCGCTGACCACCAGACCCACCTCCTTTTGATCCTCATCTACTTCTGGTGACATTTTTCAGCATGACTCTCAGAGCTGGTAACCCTGTGATGCTTTCCTTGCCTCCATTTTACCTGCACCTCTGCCTCACAGGCATGGTTCTCCCTCTTCTGCATCCTTTTGCCGCTTATTTCCCCATCAATAGATGTTACAAAAACGTCCTTACTGACTTGCCTATAGGTGGACAACATCCCATCCCTGTACTTTACCGGTACATATAGGTAGGCTAAACCCACCTGTATGTCGGAGAAATGCCTCCAACCGGGGCAGGTACACAACAAGAGGATATTGTCCCTATACAATTACACCAGCAAGTATTCATCTTTATTTTTGCTCTCCTACTTCCACTCTCACTGCTTTCACACTCTAGCTAATGAAGAATAGGTTTCTATCATAAATTATTTTTGACCCACATGTCACCCCTGAGTTACATATAGTAACTATCACTTGTAATCCTGTCAAGAAAATCTCACCCTCTGTGTCACTCAGGTGCATTCGGTCTGCTCTAAATAAGCATGGGCCCCATGTAAGTTCCAACTTACAGTGTAATATGCAACCCAATAATCTCACATAGAGTCCTGTATCATTTCCAGTTAACTCCTGTGCATGTCTGACTGTCACTTCCCCATAACGGTTGATGTGGAAAAACTATGTGCATCTGGGAAGTGTCCTCTTATCCACTGCATATCCCCCCTGCATTATTTTTACCAGCTAAAATGTCACTCTCTCCGTAGCCCTTCCACCAGATTTTTACCCCTTATTCTGTAAGCCCAAATTTTCCTTTTTTCAATCATATGGCTCTAAAATGTGCCCTACACATATACAGTATCTCACAAAAGTGAGAACACCCCTCACATTTTTTGTAAATATTTTATTATATCTTTTTATGTGACAACACTGAAGAAATGACACTTTGCTACAATGTAAAGTAGTGAGTGTACAATGTCTAAACCGCTGACAACAAAAGTGAGTACACCTCTAAGTGAAAATGTCCAAATTGGGACCAATTAACTAATTTCCCTCCCCAGTGTCATGTGACTCCTTAGTGTTACAAGGTCTCAGGTGTGAATGGGGAGCAGGTGTGTTAAATTTGTTGTTATCACTCTCACTCTCTCATACTGGTCACTCAAAGTTCAACATGGACTTCATGGCAAATAAACTCTCTGATGATCGTAAAAATAGAATTGTTGCTCTACATAAAGATGGCCTAGGCTATAACAAGATTGCCAAGACCCTGAAACTGAGCTACAGCATGGTGGCCAAGACCATACAGCGGTTTAACAGGACAGGTTCCAATCAGAACAGGCCTCGCCATGGTCGACCAAAGAAGTTGAGTGCACACGCTTAGCGTCATATCCAGAGGTTGTCTTTGGGAAATAGACGTATAAGTGCTGCCTGCATGGCTGCAGAGGTTGAAGGGATGGGGGGGTCAGCCTGTCAGTGCTCAGACCATAAGCCACTCACTGCATCAAATTGGTCTGCATGACTGTCATCCCAGAAGGAAGCCTCTTCTAAAGATGATACACAAGAAAGTCCACAGTTTGCTGAAGACAAGCAGACTAAGGACATGGATTACTGGAATCATGTCCTGTGGTCTTATAAGACCAAGATAAACTTATTTAATTTAGATGGTGTCAAGCATGTGTGGCAGCAGCCAGGGGAGCAGTACAAAGTCAAGTGTGTCTTGCCTACAGTCAAGCATGGTGGTGGGAGTGTCATGGTCTGGGGCTGCATGAGTGCTGCTGACACAGGGGAATTACAGTTCATTGAGGGAACCATGAATGCCAACATGTACTGTGACATACCGAAGCAGAGCATGATCCCCTCCCTTCAGAGACTGGGCCGCATGGTAGTATTCTATCATAATAACAACCGCAAACACACCTCCAAGACAACCACTGCCTTGCTAAAGAAGCTGTGGGTAAAGGTTATGGACTGGCCAAGCATGTCTCCAGACCTAAACCCTATTGAGAGTCTGTGCGGAATCCTCAAATGGAAGGTGGAGGAGTGCAAGGTCTCTAACATCCACCAGCTCCATAATGTGTTCATGGAGGAGTGGAAGAGGAATCCAGTGTCAACCTGTGAAGCTCTGGTGAACTCCATGCCCAAGAGGGTTAAGGCAGTGCTGGAAAATCATGGTGGCCACACAAAATATTGACACTTTGGGCCCAATTTGGACATTTTCACTTTTCACTTTTGTTGCCAGCAGTTTAGACATTAATGGCTGTGTGTTAAGTTATTTTGAGGGGACGACAAATTTACACTGTTATACAAGCTGTACACTCACTACTTTACATTGTAGCAAAGTGTCATTTTTTCAGTGTTGTCACATGAAAAGATAGAATAAAATATTTACAAAAATGTTTGGGGTGTACTTACTTTTGTGAGATACTGTATATATATGTCCATAAAGACATGGATGAGTGAGTTTGGGGTAGAGGAACTTGATTGGCCTGCACAAAGTCCAGATCTCAACCCGATAGAACATATTTGGAATGAATTAGAGAGGAGACTGCAGTGCCTGACCTCACAAATGCACTTCTGGAAGAATATCAAACATTCCCATAGACACTCCGAAACCTTGTGGACAGCCTTCCCAGAAGAATTGAAACTGTTATAGCCAGCAAAGGGTGGGCCAACTCAATAGTGAACCCTACTGACTAAGACTGGGATGCCATTAAAGTTCATGTGCAAGTAAAGGCAGGTGTTCCACTTTGGCAACATAGTGTATATACAGTATATATATATATATATATATATATTATTTTCATTTTTTTGAGGGTGCTAGTGTAGTGAAGCAGATATAGTATTTTTAGGGTGGAATTATATATGGGGAAAAAAAACACTCCCCACACCCCAAACTCAACTTTAAAAAAATGTGCAGTTTCAGGGCCTCTGGAGGGTCAGATGGTAAGACAGGAATTCAGGCCTAGTGTCAGTAAAGTACCAAAACAAACAGGGGAAGAAAAAAAAAGTGGAGTGTGAAAAATGCAAAAAAAAAAGGGAAGGGAGGCTGCTGGGGGGAGGAGGGGAAGGGAGAGAATGGGACAAGACAGGAGCAACCTATATCAGAAAACTGCGACGGAAACCGACAAGTGGAGTCAAGCTTGGGACTCTAAAAGCATGCTATATTCAGAAGAGCATGTTCAAAAAGCATGTTTAATTAAATCGTTCTTCAGTATGGTTGGCAGTGGCCATGAATTCCTCCATAAGTCTAATTTTGGCAACCTTTGCAGACCACTTCAGGGAGGGGGCAGTCATTTGTTTTCAAAAGACAGGTATAGCATAAGGGAGCGTTTATAGTGTTTCAGTGACATAGGAGTCAAATATAAGAGAAATGCAGCTGGGTCGTCAGGCATCAGCATGTCAGTGAATTTGAAAATCCAATGATTCACTTGGGACCAAAAGATCCGTAGGCTTGGACATGACCAGAAAGCTACTCTATAAGTTTTCAATCCAAGATCTCAGGTAGGAGGGGGCCAACAGGGCCACCCATGAAGAAAATTTCATATGGTTCATCAGGATATAGAGAAAATTCGCTCAGTATATGGCCAGCTTTAGAGAGGATTTTCTCTCGCCTTTGCATGGTGTCTTCAGGACAAAAAATGAAGAAATCAAATGGGATACAGACATGGATTTTACCATTCCCTACCCCATCCAAGATTAAAAAAAAGTCTTTATATAAGTTTAAATACACACACACAAAGTGGAATAAAGCAAGTGCAGTTGTCATTTCACCTAAAGACTCTTCTTAGGAACCCAAGCTGTCCTCGATGCCTTCAAGAATTTGCTTTGTTTATTTATACCTTTTCATGGATGAAGAGGGAAAATTTAACAACCTGTTTCATTTTGGTTGTACGCTAGGCTACACTTACAACGTTTGATGCCTTTCTTCGACAGTATACACTAAGGATGTTAGACATACAGTGGTTTCACTGTGTTTGAAAGTTTATTTTATAATTGAGAAATGATGGTCTACAATAAGCACAGATGTTAGACAGAGCCGTGCGGTTTGGAATGTTATCTGAAATGTGTTATTCCCCTGAATGAGAATGAGCTTAGAAGGATACTTCACCACGAGAGCAGATATAAATCTCCCCCGAATATACGTCCTGGATGAAAATATTTTGACCCGCCGGTCCAATGTTCAGCCATGTCAGAAGCAATTAATAAGAAGTCGAGCTGGGGAAGCTGTTGTTGTTTTTGGTAAATTCCACTTGCTGGATTCATTCCATTGCTGACTTTACATGTTATTTTAATTTCTGGTCACCCCATTAACCCGGTTTAACATTCACTTCCAAGTATGAGATCCAAGTGAAACAGCAGTTTCTAAGATCCCTTGGTACGCAGTCACTTTGCCCTGTAGGTATAACCCGATAGATGTGGCTAATATCAGAGTGGGATATTTACTAACCTCTTAAACATTGAATGGGAGAACCAAATATTTCTCTTACAAACAAATTTCACCTTTTTGACAGAAACAGAAGTGATGTTCTTAGTAACCAATCAGGTTTTAGCTTTTATTTTCTCGAGAAGGGGGGAATACAGTTGGTCACTTTGAACATCCTCGAAATTTGAATTGTGTTGAGAGTTTTCTTTTGTCCGGTTTTTATGAATTTACTCAATCAATCAATCATCCAATCATGCCCTCCGTTCAACATGGATGTAATATTCTGTGTGAAAAAAAAGGAAAAGTTTAGATTGTGTGTGATCAAATCTGATAGCATATATAAAGCATATATTTTCAATATGAAGTTAAGATCACTAACACAGGACATGGCCTCCAACTAGCAGGTGAAAAGTTTAAAACGAATCTTTGAAAGTATTATTTTACCCAAAAAGTAGATGATGCTTTGAAAAAACTTCCAGCAGAGGTAGTGTGTAATGCCTTGTACACACGGTGCGGCTGTTGTACGATCGCACGTTCAACGATCAGCTGTTGGCGGTTGTGTCTAGCTTACTGACATGAGTCAAGTAATCAGCCAACAAAGCTGAACACAGTGACGTGTTACGAGCGTATAATGAGGAAGTTCAGGTGAATGTGATTTGTGAATTAGGAACACAGGTTACACGACCGAACACTTCCTGGATTCCGAGCATGCGTGTTTGCACTTTCAACTTTTGTTGGCCCAACTTCTGTACACACGAGTCAACAGTCCTACAACGCCTTGTTGGCCAACAAAAGTTTTCTAGTTGCTCAGCCAACTTCTGTTGCACGACTGTTGTAATTGTGCATACTAACGGTTGGATTATTGCACAACAAGCTGTTGTACGACCGTCGCACCGTGTGTACGGGCCATAAGTCAACAGTAAGTAGATGCAAACATGCTTGGGATCTACATAGGTCTATACAAAGACAAAAGTAAATTAAATAAGGAATACAATTTTTAAAAAATGGGACAGACTTGATAGACCACTTGGTCTTTCTCTGTTATCACGCTTCTATGTTTCTATTTTTTTACTAAAGAGATATCAATTACTGTTACCGCAGAAAGTTAAAGGGCTGCACAGGAATATCTGCAGTTATGCTTCCCCATGTGAATGTCATCTTTAGTCATGTGATCTGTAATGTCAGATGACCAAAACAAAAAGGCCACATTGGGAAATATTGCAGAAGTGGACATAAACTTTAAACTTGATGGTTTGCTATGTTATAGGGAAAGTCTGGAAATGTATATTGTGCCTAAGCAGCACCCTGAAAAGTAGGGCTGTTTGCAGAGGTTAAGGTTATTTTAAAGGCTTTTAAATGGCATTCTAAAGCCAAACATTCACAGTAGCGCTCAAAATATATTAGTGAATAAAGAATTCAAACAAAATGTCCGTAAAGTGAATAGCTCCAAAAAATGAAAAAAGTCCATCAGTGCAGAAAGCAAATAGTGCTTAAATCAAATAATCGGCATCCAGTGATCTTCGCACAAAGAAAGGTCCTCCACCAATGTGCTGTTCTTTGTGCGAAGATCACTGGATGCTGATTATTTGATTTAAGCACTATTTGCTTTCTGCACTGTTGGACTTTTTTTTCATTTTTTGGAGCTATTCACTTTATGGACATTTGTTTGAATTCTTTATTCACTAATATATTTTGAGCGCTACTGTGAATGTTTGGCTTTAGTATTTCACATATTTATGTATATTTTGCGGTTATAAGTAGCAGCTGATTTCTTTCACTATTCGCGCAGTTGTCTTAGAAACATAGAAACATAGAAAAGTGACGGCAGAAAAAGACTGAGTAGTCCATCAAGTCTGCCCCTTTTTTTTTTTTCTTTACATTAACCTTGTTGTCTGACTATGGATTTATGTTTATCCCAAGCATGTTTGAAGCCATTTACTGTTGACTGTCTCACAACCTCTGTTGGTAGTTTATTCCAATCATCAACCACCCTTTCAGTAAAATAATACTTTCTAAGATTAGTTTTGAACTTCCCCCCAGTTAGTTTGAGGTCAGGTCCCCGTGTTCTTGATTTTGGTTTCATATTGAAAAGACTGCCCTCCTGAACCTTATTTACCCCCTTGAAGTATTTAAAGGTTTCGATCATGTCTCCCCTCTCCCTTCTTTCCTCCAGACTGTACATATTAAGTGCCTGAAGTCTCTCCTGATATGTTTTATCCCCCAGACCTTTCATCATTTTTGTTACCCGTCTCTGAACTCGTTCTATTTTATCAATATCTTTTTGTAAGTGAGGTCTCCAGAACTGGACACAATATTCCAAGTGAGGTCTCACTAAAGATCTATATACATTTAATTACTTTTAAATGGCATTGAGTGGCGCCTAAGTGTCTTGTCTGAATGATCCTTTGTTTTTGGGAGTAGTCAGTTGTTAGTTAAGGTGTTTTAGGCAAAAGTGAAAAAACAATGTGAAAATAACAATTTGAAATTCTAAAAAGACAGTTGACTGTAGGATGTTTTGTATTGGTGTTTTTATGTCTTTTTTTATGTTAGTGTTATGTTACTAGTCGACCACCTCATAGCAGATTTACTACTACTGCAGCCGCTCTGTGCAGACTCACGTATATATATATATATATATATATATAAATATATATATATATATATATACGTGATTCTGCACTTCCGGGTAGAGGAATTTGTCACAGCTGTGATTTCTAACAGCAGAAGCCCATCAGTGGGTGCTGGCAAATGGATGTCCGCCAGCACTTGCTGATTGTTGAGAGAGGCTGGACGGAGCTCTGCCTATGTAAATAAAGCAGAGCTTCTTCCTGACGGGGAAATTGATGGATTTTCTGTCCCTGCAAAGCAGGGAATAGAATCTATCACATTCTTAAGTAAAAACAGCACACATAGTACATACAAACACAGGATAGACACACATTTAATCGTTTGATCGCCCTAGATGTTTAACCCCTTCTTAGCCAGTGTCATTAGTACAGTGACAGTGTATAATTTTAGCACTGATCACTGTAATAGTGTCACTGGATCCCACAAAGTGTCAAAAGTGTTAGTTAGTGCCTCAATATCGCAGTCCCGCTATAATTCGCCTCCATTACTAGTATAAAAATGAATAATTAAATAAATAAAAATTGCTGTATGTAACCAATAGTATGTAGATGCTATAACTTTTGTGCAGACCAATCAATATACGCTTATTGGGATTTTCTTTACCAAAAATATGTAGCAGAATACATATTGGTCTAAATTTATGACAAAATTCGATTTTTTAATTGTTTTATTGGATATGTTTTATAGCAGAAAGTATAAAATATTGTTGCTTTTTTTTTCAAAATTGGCCGTCTTTTAAAGCGCAAAAAACAAAAACGCAGTGGTGATTACACACCACCAAAAGAAAACTCTATTTGTGGGAAAAAATTAGAATTGCCCTTGTAGAACACCTGTAGAAAAGCAGAACCCGTGAAAAAAAACTCAAGTCAAAGGCCCAAAAAAATTTTTGGTACTTTCTGAACTTTTTTTTTGAAGTACAGAATGCACAGCCTTGATTACTGATGATAATCACACATAATGTGATTTTAAAAAGTAACAAAAATAAATATCACAAAAACATGAAAACAGAAAATGGTGTCATATATGCTTACTGTAATTTTCCTTTCTTGATGCCCATCCGTCACCGTAGCAGCATACCTGTGATGGAGCGCCACCTCTAAACCATTCCCTCAGGACCAGTTAATAGCAATAAATAGAGCAGTCAATACCCCCCCGCATTCTCTGAAATAAGCATTATATCAAGGCTGGGCATGAATGCTGCCATAGATGAGCACAAGAACAGGAAAAGTATAGGAAACTATTTTCCATTGTCCTAGTCCCCACATGGCAGCAAACCTGTACTAAATAGCTAGCTGATATTGGGTAATGCTTGAAAAAAAAATATTGACAGGGTTCCTAGGTCAACTTGTAATGCCTCAGAAAAATACGCTGTGATGACCACAAGGCTGGCCTACAGATGATTTCCATGGAAACTCTTGAGTGAGTGGCCCAGAAAGCTGCAACCGCCCTAGTAGAGTGTGCAGTCACCAATGAAGGGAGATCCAGGCCCCCTGAACTATACACTGTATGGATGAGTTTAATAATCCAGCTAGCCAGCATTCTGGCTGTGGTTTCTTTCTCCTTTCTCTGAAGCTCTAAATGGAGCAGTAGCAGAAAGAGTCCTGGAGACATCAAGATCATGTAACGTGCCTGTCTGATCCCTGGAAAGTTAGGTAAAGCCCAGGCCTCCGACATATGGAAAGATGTTGCTACCTTGGGCACGAAATGTTGCAAATACAAAAAGAGATTGACCCCCTTGCTGGGACTTTAGATAGGTACACCAAACCAAATGTTAAAATACAATATATTTTTATTCATGAGTATCACAAAACAAATGACTATACCATTCGCTGGAGGACAGTATACGTACAAAATTGACACAGATCATAAAAATATTATGCAACAACGTTTTTATGATCCGTGTCAATTTTGTACGTATATTGTCCTCCAGCGGATGGTATAGTCATTTGTTTTGTGATACTCATGAATAAAGATATATTGTATTTTAACATGTGGTTTGGTGTACCTATCTAAAGTCCCAGCAAGGGGGTCAATCTCTTTTTGTATCTATCAATAGGGATGAGGTAACCACCACTATATACCTACAGCCTGCACGGTTCACTATTTCGAAATGTTGCAAATGTTCCAAGGGCTGAAGTGCCACCCCATCTGGGAATAATGGGGTATATCCTTTGGGTGCTCCTAGAGCTTGCATGTCACCGCAATAAGAAACACTACATGATAGCTTATTTCCCATATGGCGCATTGTTCGGTCGGAACAAAAGGCTGGACTAAAAGAAAATCCAGAAGTAGCGACAGATCCCACTGAGGAAATTCTCTTTTGCTGGGTGGGTAAAATGAGAAACTGAATGACCCACCTATATTTTGTAACCACCAAAATTGCCGTTAATTAGACTTTCAGTGAACTTAGTCTAAGGCCTAGATCCAGTCTGGACTAATGGAAACCCAGAACCCCTGATACTGATGAAGGATCACAGTCCTGCTGAAAAGTCGACAAATTTATCCCAGATCTTCATGTAAATGTTGTTAGTAGAAAACTTCATTGCTTTTAACAGAGTCAATATTACACAAGGGAAAAAGCCTAGGTCCTCCAAACTCCCCCTTTCAACAGCCATGCTTGCAGATCTAGCCTAAGCAGGTTTGGGTGCTTGAACACAAGTGGAAACACATCATGAGAGACTGGCTTCTGGATGCTGTGATAAATTGGCAGGGGAAGCCAGGGCTTGCAAGGCCAATAAGATAGAAGAACGATGACTGAGCTGTCCTCTCTCAGAAGCTTCGATAGGAATATCATTATGAGAGATAAGAGGAAAAGCATAAACCAGATTGCTGCTCCAAGGAAAATCAGCGCATCCATCCCCTCCACCATGGGTTGCAGAAAGCAGGTCAGGTCTACCAGGTGGTGTACCACCCATGACATTATGGTCTCTACCTCCTCCAGAAGTGTGCTGCTGCGTGTACCTCCCTGGTGTTGAATGTAAGTGACTGCCACTCTGTTTTCCATTTGCAATGAGATGAGGTTTCCCCTGGATTTTGTACTGTGGGGCTGTTAGGGCTGAACATGACACTCAAATCTGTAGGACATTTGAGACCATGCCTTTGGCTGGAAACTTCCACCTGCCCTGTACCCTGAATATCGTCCAGATAATGATGGACATGGAGACCCTCCTTCCTGAGAGGGGATAGAATCGCAATAAGGATATTCCTGAAAGTCCTTGAGGATGCACAGAGGCTGAATGGAAGGCTTCTGAATTTCAACTGTAGCTGTCTGACTGAAAACCTCAGATATTTTTGTTAGGATGAGAGGTTGTGATGTGGAGGTAGGTGACCTGGAGGACCAGCAACAGCATGCAGTCGTCCAACTGCACTGCTTGTATTATCGTATGGAGGGACTCCATTTTGAATCTCTCCAGAAAGATATAGCAGTTTCATTTTCTTTAAATCTTTTGCTGGCTACCACCTTCCGCTTCTTTTGCAAACCTTAAAGAGACTTGAAGAGAAGCCGGTGAATTGTTTCAAACAGAGAACTAGGACTACTGCGTCCTGGATCTGAAGTATGCAAAGGTATTGTAATAGGATCTCTACTTCCTGAGGGAATTCCAGAAATCTTGTGGGAGTAAATTGATCAGGAGGAGCACCTAAGAACGTCCAAAAATGTCTGTGTTAGAGTTGATGTTACCCATGCGTCCGTAATATTTTTAGACCAGCCTAGCTCCCACTGTCGGCATCTGGACATCTGAACCACCAAAATAATTTAGTTGGTTCCTGAAGGACACTCAGAGTCTTCCATTTATGACATTTCAGAAAGGTTGCTTGAGTTCCCCTCCAACCTCTTTTAGAATCTCTTGGCTGGTGGCCAGATCTGGACTTATTTGCCTTCATGGGATGAAACTTGTTAGTTAAAAACTTTGAGTGCTTTTACTTTCTGTCTTTGGAAAGCAGGCCAGATTTTTCTCCCGTTACTCTTGCAATAGCTGTGTCTAGTTTTCTGCCAAAGATAGATTTCCCATTGAAGGGGATCTTGCACCAATTCTGTTTTGAGGATATATCTGCAGCCCAAGGCTTCAACCAGATTACTCTCTTTGTCATGACAGAATGGAGCATTGCTTGTGCAGAGCACCTGATTGAATCTATTGCTACCTCTCTGATGAAATCTGCAGACATTTTCAGCTCATCCAGGGCACAAACAATGTCTTCCTTTTGCACTACTTCTTTGACTCCTCTCTTTCGGGTCCATACCTTAATTGTGTTTACAATAGATGCATGAGCTATTGCAAGACAGGAAGCTGCACCTGCTGATTGGTAGGCTCTTTTGAGATTTAGGTCAATCCTTCTATCCATTATGTCTTGAAAGAGGCAAAGTCCTTGGAATGGTGATATTTTTTGCCAGCTGTATGAACCACTGAAGCAGTTTCAAGAGAAGCACTCTCTGATTCCTGAAGAGGATACGGTTTATTTCAATGGTTCAGCAAGAACCTTTTCTCTGTCTTCTGCCACCCTTAAGTTATTAAATCCCTTATTTCCTCAGAGTAAAGCTGAAACCTAACCGATCTGAATTCTTCTCCTGAGATGAGGAGGGATTCACTATTATATCCTGGCTCTCTGCTGGCAGAGATTGGCTGAGGTTGGCTCAGAAACATTTGTGGAAGTGCCTGGTTGATCTGCCGGAGGCACCTCTTGGCAAAAGCTCCGGGAAGTATTCTGACCTGGAAGAGTTGCTGCCAGTTGATGATAGTTCTGAGCTGGAGTCTCTCACCGCCTGCTTCAGAAGAGACACCACCTAAAGATTCTTTTGTTCTCGGTCGACTGGAAACTCATCAAAACATTCCTTGCAAACTAATTTGTTGGGCATAGGAACTGCTTCAAAGACCCAGCAGAATTTGTCACCTGGGCATTGGCACTGTTCTGGGGATGAAGAGGCATGATGCCTTTTCCTTTTTTCCCAACGTCTGGGGGGATGAACTTCTGTGCTCCTCCAGACGTGACTTTTAGCGTGAGCAGGCAGAGCTGAAAAAAATCAAAGCGACCCACATAAGAAGTAATATTTTAAGATTCCTGGAAAAGTTATCAAACTGCAGGTTCCCTACCTACGGAGATAAGGGTCTTGTGTAAGTGGTGGCTGGCTCATGGATCGATCAGAAGGGTGCCCAGGTAGGAAAAGAGAACTGCAAGAAAGGTAGCAAGAGTAGTCAGAAACTAATAAAAGATAGAAAAAAACTTAGACTGCAGATAGCCCAAGGGCTGGGCATATCTATCTGACCCAGAACAGAGAGAGACCAGGCTGCTGATAAAGATATTTTAAAGTCCAAGGAAGTTATGTAGCCCCAGAGTGGGAGAGGACCAGATCCTGGAGTGAGATCACAATTTTTAAATGCCCTGGGTGGAATTACATCACAGTCAGAGCTACTCCTACAGGGAAACCCAAGTGAGGGCAAAGTTTCCCTCAACCAAGATGGTGCCTGCTACCTCCACTTCCTACTGTGCATATGTAGGCCGGAGTAGCAGGTGATGTCATCACAGAGCATGCCCCAGCTTGAAAACAAGCAGCTGGGTGCATGAACTCTTCCCATAGCAGCCCCCAGAGTCGGGACAAGGCAGGGGACAACTGAGAGAATGCTACACATGGCATAAAGGCACTGGGGAAGTGAGGGGGCAGATGGAGACTAAGTAGACTGAGGGGCAGCCAGAAGAGAAACATAGGAATAAGAAGACAAAAGAATAGAAAGGAAAACTGAACTGCACACAATAGGACTACTTGAGAGTAAGGAGAAAAAAGTAATAGTCAAACTGACCCTCCTATGCGCATAAGCCATTGCAGACACTTGTAAACAGGCAGATTTTATTCCTAGTGAGGAAACACTGCAAGAAGGGAAGGAAAGAGAGGCACCAGGTTTGCTTAGGGGAGACAGACTCAGATCAGGAAAAATGTGCAGAGACAGTCTCAGAGTGAAGCGTTTGAGAACCAAGGAGTATCTGATTCCTTGCCAGCCCAGTCCAACTGAAGCGTGTGGGATCACTAGATGGAGCGCGGATGCCAGGGTGTGTAGGAACAACCGTTGTAGAGATGAAACCAGCATGAAAGTGTAGTAGAAGAGGTAGTCTTCTGCCATCAGAAGTGTACTATCAGCCCAGCAGGTGCATTAGCCAATAAGGACGCACTTCGAAGACAAACAACGCCTTCTTCATCACCCTGTCAGTTTAGGTAACCTCCGGGGTTTATAAAGGCAACAGTCTAGCCAGGTGATAATTAGTGGAATGAGACCAATAGCCAATAGGGACGCGTTTCGAAGGCAAACAGCGCCTTCTTCATCAGCCTGTCAGTTCAGGGGGTTTATAAAGGCAACAGTCTAGCCAGGTGATAATTAGTGGAATGAGACGTCCCTACACACCCTGACATTCGCGTTCCACCTAGTGATCCCACACGCTTCAGCTGGACTGGGCTGGCAAGGACTCAGATCCTCCTTGCATCTCGGACCGCTGCACTTTGAGACTGTCTCTGCACATTTATCCTGATCTGAGTCTGTCTCCCCTAAGCAATGAGAATGCAATTGTTGTTCATATTATATATTTTTAATAAATTGTGCTACACCATGCCCGTCTGGCGCCTCTCTTTCCTTCCCCCCCTCTATGTCAGTTCTTGGATGCCCAAGCCATTCTGAGAAGGCAAGCCTCACATGCATTGTCAGTGTCAGCCAATTACTTTTTTAAATCACCTATGAATTTCCTAACCTCCGGGAATTCGTTGCTTTTAAGAATATCTTATTTTTGAATTGTACTGATGGTGTATATTACTTTAAATAATCCCTTGACACTCAGGGTATGTGCCCAAGGGTAGTGCTGTTTTACCGGTACCGGACCGCATTACATCTTTTTTCTGCTGCAGTGTGGCAGCGTCCCGCAAATCGCCAACTATAAGCGGCACTCGCGGGCGCGCCTAGGGGGCATTATGGTCCAATTCACTAGAGGACCGATCAATCTACAGAAATAGACCAATGATTTTTAGTCTATACCTGCTGATCAGTCCTGGTGAATGGAATGCCTCCTCTGTCTGTGGAATGTAAACACAGACAGGGGAAGTGATGTCACTCTCCCTCTTTGCGTCCTTTTCCATTGCAGAGAGGAGGGAGGACATCTAAACGTGAGTTGCATCAACACTACACTAACACCAGTACACATAGGCACACTTTCCACCCCCTGATCGCCCCCGCCCCAGTTAACCCCTTCACTGCTGTCACCCCCTGCCACTGTGTCACTGAGTGCAGTGATGAGATCTTTCACTGATCTCTGTACTTGTGACACTAATCAGTGTTAGGGTAGGTAGTAGTAGGCCTAGGTAGGTATAAATACCCCCCTTATCCCCCCCAATAAAGTTTTTAACTCCTTGATTGCCCCCTGTCACCTGTGATCACTGCATAAGTGTCACAGGTGACGCTAGCTAAATAGATATTTTTTTCCCCTTAGATTACCCGCCGTATATTATTTTATATACCTTTTATAGGTTTTACCCCCTGATCGACCGGCTGTGACCTCGGTTACGTTTTAGCGTGCGTTAGGGTCAGCATCCATCCCCGGCAGGGTCAGATTAGTACAGGTACTCTGACACGCATACATATACTTAAATAGGTCAGTTAGTAGTATATTTTATCTGAAAAGATCAATATCTGATCTGATCAGATCTAGATTAGCGCCCCCCATTAGATTAGTGTTCTAGCGTTCTAAAAAAGGCAGCGTTAGCAGGATCAGCCTAGATACCTACTAGCACCTGCGTTTAGCCCCGGCCCACCCAAGTGCAGTATCTAATAGATCACTGACACTTATAAAACACTAAACATCTATCTGCAGCGTTCACAGAGATCATGCCCTATCCCTGTAAAAGTTGACAGGGATTTTGGTAGCGACTAGAGTTGAGAGAACACCTGGATGTTCGGGTTCGGCCAAACTTCGCGGAAACGTTTGGGTTCGGTACCGAACGTTACCCGAATTTGACCCCGAACCCCATTGAAGTCAATGGGGACTCATACTTTTTGGCACAAAAATGGCTGTAAAAAAGTCCTGGAAAGTGCTAGAGGGCTGCAAAAGGAAGAAAAATGGGAGATGTTATTAGATCTGCAATCTGTCCCTCAAAGCAGTAGTAATCTCTACCTAGTCCAGTATCAGATCGTTCTGTAATCAGATCGTTCTGTAATGCAGGATGAGAGATCGTTCTGTAATCAGATCGTTCTGTAATGCAGGATGAGATGTTATAGATCTACAATCTGTCCCTCAAAGCAGTAGTAGTAATCTCTACCTAGTTATTATCACTGCAATCTGTCCCTCACAGCAGTAGTAGTAATCTCTACCTAGTTATTAGATCTGCAATCTGTCCCTCACAATCTGTCCCTCACAGCGCCGGCAGCATCCTCTCCCTACACTAACCTGAGAGCATGTGACATGCAGCACTGTGACTCCAGCCTCATATAGAGGCTAGATCAGATGATGCACTGGTCAATCACAGCCATGCCATTAGTAGGCATGGCTGTCATGGCTTCTAGTGAAAACCAGTGAAGCCCTGCAGCTATTCCGAACCCGGACTTTTTCGCAAACGTTCGGGTTCAGGACACGGACACCCGAAAGTTCGGTACGGACCCGAACTTTACAGTTTGGGTTCGCTCAACTCTAGTAGCGACTTGAAACAGGCTCTGACAACCAGGTGCGCTTTTTTGACTGTGAGTCATACTAGTGAACCTATAAATTTAGAGCCCAAAATGTCCAATTGGAGATACACTAGTGAAGAGGCCTACGCGATGCTGAGCATGACAGTTGAGAGCAATGGGGAAGCTCCACTGCCAGATTCAGGCTCAGTATACGAACCCGTAGACAGCAGTGGCACCCTGTCAGATAGCTCTGAGGACGGAGTTGTGGTCCCTGCTAAGGTCAGGCATACCCAATCCCATTCTGCTGTCACTGAGCTGCAAGAAATGCAGAACTCCTTCTGGTGAACTGGCAAGCACCAGAGGCCTAGTACACCCTGGTCATAGACAAACCAGCACTGCAGTAACACTTGGTGATGTGGCGAGTCCCATAAGTGCAGTTCAAGCTGGTGTGGTTAACACAAGTACTCTCCCGCAGCCACGAAGAAGACAAAGACAGGCCCGCAAAGCCATGGTTATCTCTGGCTCTCCTGTCCCACCGGGGAACCCGAGAATGCAGCCAGTGGTTCAGACAGCTGACCATAGAGCTGATCAAAGACAAGAATGGCTCCAATCATCTCTATGGCCTAAGATACCGGAGGCTACGAGAATTTCATGACTTCGGTTTCACCGGATATAAACAGCACCATTGGGAAATTGGGGAAGCATCTTATCTTATTACACCGATTTTGGTGTGGTCAGATGCTTTAAGGGCTGAGGAGAGATCTAGAGTCTAATAGACCCCAATTTTTTTTGTGGTGTGCAACGCTACCTATTTTTATCATAGAGGATATTTAAATTTCCTGTGAAAATCAATAAAAATGATATAAAAAAAGATGAAAGTGTAAAAATAGAATAAAATAGTACTGTGATACTATGATGCTAAAAACGTTGTTCATCATCGTCCTTTCCTTTTATGTATCCTGTGAATTATTTCAATAAAAATATTTGGAATAAAAAAAATAGAATAAAAAGCAAAATTAATAATTCAAAAAAAAAATACACTCCTGTCCCCCTGTGCACGCGTGCAAAGGTGAACGCAAGTGTCGGTCTCGTGTCATATGTAAACAGCAATTTCACCATGCATGTGAGGTATCACCGCAAACATTAGATCAAGGGCAGTAATTCTAGCAGTAGACTTCCTCTGCAGATCTAAAGTGGTAACCTGTAAAGGCTTTTAAAAGCTTTTAAAGCTGTATATCGTTTGTCGCCGCTGCGCGGGTATGCGTTATTTTTAAAACATGTCATGTTTGGTGTCTATGTACTAGGCATGAGATCATCTTTTATATTTTACCAAATAGTTGGGCAATATAACGGAAAATTTATTATCAAATACTTACCGTAATTTTCCTTTCCTGATGGACTCCATGGCAGCATACGTGTGGTTAAGCCCCGCCTCTACTACCCTATAGGACTCCACTCCCATAAATCTTTGCTCTGAGCAGCATGCCGTGTTCCGTAATTTAGCCTACTCTTAGACATTTTGGAGGGACTCCTGCTGCCATGGAGTCCATCAGGAAAGAAAAATTACGGTAAGTATTTGATAATAAATTTTCAGTTTTCCTGACAGACTCCATGGCAGCATACGTGTGGGAAAGAACTAGCCAGACACACCCTGGTGGGCAAAAAAAATGCTGAACAAAGATTTAATTAACACCGTCCATTTGACAGTACATGCAAACCAAAATCAACAGAAGAAAGCGCAGCAAGTTCAACACAATAAAGGGACATAAATGTGTGAATAGATGCCCAGGATGCCGCCCTGCAGATGACATCGGGTGCAACATGACGTGCGGCCGCCCACGAGGTTGAAATGCTCCTTGTTGAATGCGCCGTCACCGCCTGTGGAGGTACCAATCCTCTCGCTTTATAGGCCCATTGAATTGCCTGAACGACCCAAGCAGCAATGGATCTGACGGATGCACGAAATCCCTTCCACTTTCCATTGAACAAGACAAAAAGATAGTCCGACTGGCGGAAAGGAGCCGTGGCCCCTAGGTATAGCCTTAAGGTGGCTCCAACATCAAGGGGGTGCAAGTCTTGGCCCTCAGGTGTTTTGAAGGAGGGGAGAACAATTTCCTGGTTCTCATGAAAAATAGAGGAAATTTTGGCATTGGATCCAAGCATTGGAATTAGGAGCACTCTATCCGGGAAAAGGGTCAGAAAGGGTTCCCCAGGGCTTGTATTTCTGAAACCCTTTTCGCTGATGTAACAGCTACCAGAAGTGGAGAGACCACTCGTTGTTGTCCAGACGGACTCGCGAGAGGAAGTCCGCCTGGACATTCTGGGCTCCTGGTACGTATGTCGCTGAGGAGTTCCTCTGCACCCAGGACATGATCGGTTCTACCTCCTGCAGAAGCAACCGACTCCGCATGCCCCCTTGCTTCCTTATATAGGCCACTGCCATCGTATTGTCCAGACGGAGCAGGACAGAGGAACCTGTTATCAGATGGTGAAAGGCCTGCAATGCCCGAAAAGCTACTCTCAGCTCCAGTACATTAGAGGCTATCCCCCGAGAGGGAAAGTCCCATGTACCCTGCGGCACCTCCGATAGGCAGTGTGCCCCCAGCCCTTGTTGCTGGCGTCTGATGTTACCGTGACCCACGTGGTGGGGAGAATGGAGTGACAATTGGTAAGGTTCTTCCGCTGGAGCCACCAGAGGAGAGAGCACCTCATGGTTGAAGTGATGCGAATGCGCCGGCCCTTGTCGCCTGAGCACCATTGCTGCAGAAGGCCTTTCTGGAAGGCCTGTATCCTTCATTGAGCCCATTTCACCATGGGGATCATGGCTACCATGGTACCGATGATGTTCAGGCACTGGAGAGCAGAGAGGTGGGAGGAGGAGAGGGCTGGACGAATCCGATCTTGAACCACCACAATCTTCTCTTCTGGTAGGGAAATGGTGCCCTTTTTCGTATCAAAGAGAGCCCCGAGGAATATCAGGGATTGCGATGTCCCCAGCACTCTTCTCTACATTTAGGATCCACCCATAGTCCTGAAGGGCAGTGATGGCTTATTTCCTGTGACCCAACAACTGGTCCCTGTCTTGTGCCAATAGGAGGAGATGGTCCAAATAATGATGAAGGCGCATCCCCCTGGTCCTCAGCAGGGCCACTGCGGCCAACAAGACTTTTGAAAATACACGCGGTGAAGTCGTTAAACTGAAGGGAAGGCAGGTAAATTGCAAGTGACGCTGCCCTAGGGCAAACCGCAGGAACTTCTGGAAGGCTGCTTCTACTGGCACATGGAAGTACGCGTCCTTCAGATCTACTGAGATCATCCAGTCCCCAGGTTGGACTGCTTGCTGGATTGTGGATAACGTCTCCATCTTGAACCTCTCCTTTTGATAAAGCGATTCAGGAAGGTTAGGTCTATAACTGGCCTCCAGGTGCCCTTTTTCTTTTGCACCATAAAGAGGGGAGAATAAATCCCCGAGCCTCGTTCGCTGTCAGGGACGGGAATGATGGCGTCTTTTCCCAATAAAGATTCTACGTAGTCCAGTAGGATCTTCTTTTTTTCTTCTACTGATGAAAGAGCGGTAGGGACAAATCTGCTTCTGGGGGTCCCGCTGAAGGACCATGCATGGCCTACTGAGACCGTCTTGACAACCCAGAAGTCTTGGATCGAGGCCGCCCTGACGTGCTGAAAGTGGAGAAGGTGAGCCCTCACCTGGTCTGTCTGGACGGGCCCAATCTCAAAAGGACTTTGAAGCTTACCTGTCCCCTGATGTTCCACTCTTCGCCGCCTTCTTGCCGGCAGATTGTCTTGACCTCCAAGATCTTGAAAACTCTCAGCCTGGCTTGTAGGCACGAGCTTCCCCCTCCCGATCCTGACTTTGTTTCCTTGCAAAGCCTCTTCTCTGGCCCTGGGCTCGCCGGTCCTGGGGAAGGAATCCGGACTTACCCCCGGTGGCTCGGGTTATGGCAGAATCCAATTTATTGCCGAACAGAGAAGTACCATCAAAGGGGATTCGGCACCACACCTGTTTGGAAGCAGGATCTGCCAGCCAAGGACGAAGCCACAAGGTCTGAAGTACTTCCTTTGCTTGGAGGGGACAGCCACTGGATCTTCCCCCTTTAGGGCATCTCATATTGCTTTTACCAAGGGAGATACCAGGGCAAAGTCAAATCCCCCGTAGGACTCCTCCATCTCTGAGTCGCTATCTGAGCGAACGGACAGGTGGCTAGGTTGAGAAGACCCCCAAGTGTCCTGTGTCAGTGATCCCCTTGCTGGAGAGTATGAAAGCCCTGCGGGTAAGTCGTGGGTGTAGCCAGACTCCTACTCCTTTAGGGATTCTCTGACGGCCTTCTTTACCAGGGTTTTTAACTGGTCTGACCCACCTCTTTCACCCACCACTTTAGCGTAGCAGGGATCGCAGAGGGACTTGCCCATCGGCACCTGGCCACTGCACCCCCAACAGACATTTTCCACTGGTTGACCTGGGTGCACAGAGGAATGGCTTGCTGAGTCTTTATTCTGGTGCCTCGACCCAGAAGGTGAGGCATGGCGCCTGGATCTACAAGATGAGCGCCAGCTATGGGACTTTGAGGAACTCTTCTTCTTCTGTGAGCTACGATGACGATCGGATTTAGATGAGCTGAAAAGAAAAAATGAAAATACAAAAGTCACAGAGAATACACAGTGAGGGCACACTCGGAGACACCCCCCCCATGCCCTAAACCCCCAGCAGGCCCCCCTCAAGTACCTGCTGCCAGAGGGCTGGCCAAAAGCAGGCGGTGATGCGTCTCTGGATCTGGGGGATTTCATGGCGCTGAAACATCAAAAGGATAGTGTCATCCACAGCTATCCCAATCTGCATGCATAGAGCCAGCGGCATCCCCTCCCCTTACCTCCAAACTGAAGGGACGGAGCCTGGGGAAGATGCCGCTGAAGCCCGCAAGACGTTCCCAGCATCTGCAGGCTTCCAGCTAATTCAAATAAGGCGCCCCGAGTGACGTCAGCACCGTGCCAGGCCTCGGCGCCAGTGCACATGCACAGCCACCGCCATTTTGACGCAACCGCGCAACCCACGAACCCAGCCTCGTTTTGAGAGACCACACGCATGCGCAGAATGGCCGAAAGGCCAAACACGGAAGCGAACGGCAGCTGGAACGCAGGAAGAACCAGCCACCATGCCTGTAGCCAAATGGACTGGAGTACTGACACTGAAGAAAACAGAGACACAGGCACACAAAAAAGGCACAGAGACAGCTGCCATTAATAAAAGAATTAACTCACCGATCCATGCCACAACCCGACAGCCAAGGTAACATGCCCATGCCGGTCTTTCTTGGGGTGAAACAGGCCACCTGCTAATAGTTAGGCTACTTGGCCATACTTTAAATTCCAGGCCAATGGCCAGGATCCACAGCGGCTCCTTCCTGCTACTCCCTCCATCCCCTGCTAGTAGCTAGGGTTTATAGGAGAATGGTGACCTCCCTCAGGTCACCCCTCAGCCGTGCACGTGACAGGAGTTTTGTCCGGGTAGGAGGACATTCACATCGGTCCTACAGAGGAGGACAAAAAAGGAACACGGCATGCTGCTCAGAGCAAAGATTTATGGGAGTGGAGTCCTATAGGGTAGTAGAGGCGGGGCTTAACCACACGTATGCTGCCATGGAGTCTGTCAGGAAAGTGTGTTTTTGTGCATTAAGATTCCCAAAAATTGTTTTTGAAAAATCGTTGTGAAAATAATTTGTAAAAAAACATTTGCAACACCCACCATTTTAATCTGTAGGACCTCTGCTTTAAAAAAAAATATATATATATATGTTTTGGGGTTCAAAGTAATTTTCTAGAAAAAAAATTGTGTTTTTCCATGTAAACAAAAAGTGTGAGAAAAGAACTTGGTGGTTCAAGTGGTTAGAAGATTGGCTGATGTGTGGCATAGGCTTTTAATGTTGGGCATAAAATGCCAGGTCATTTCAAACCCCCCCCCAAATGACCCCATTTTGGAAAGTAGACACCCCAATGTATTTTGGGGCGTAATTTCGCATATACCCATGGCATGTTCGAACAACATATTATTTAGTGACAACTTTGTGAAGAAAAAAAATTAATAACTTCTCCGAAACTTGTGGCAAAATATAAAATATTCCATGGACTCAACATACCTCTCAGCAAATAGCTTGGGGTGTCTACTTTCCAAAATGGGATCATTTGGGGTTCTTTTTTTGCTATCTGGGCATTTCATGGCCTCTGCAACTGTGATAGGTAGTGTGGGGTGAAGTACTCAGGAGAAGCAGCAGAATGTATTTTGGGGTGTAATTCCACATATACCCATGGCATGTGTGAGCAATATATCATTTCAGTGACAACTTTGTGTACATTTTTTTTTTGTCATTTTGTAACCACTTGTGACAAAAAAATAAAATATTCAATGGGCTCAACATGCCTCTCAGCAACTTCCTTGGGTTGTCTACTTTCCAAAATGGGGTTATTTGGGGGGGGGGGGTTGTACTGCCCTTTCATTATAGCACCTCAGGAAATAAGATAGACAGTCATGAAATAAAAGCTGCATAAATTCCAGAAAATGTACCCTAGTTTGTATGTAGACTATAACTTTTTCACAAACCAATAAATATATGCTAATTTACTTTTTTTTAGTTCTTTTTTGTTTATATCAGAAAAAATAAAAAGCACAGAGGTGAACAAATACCACCAAAAGAAAGCTCTATTTGTGGGAAAAACGCAAATTTCGTTTGGGTACAGCATTGCATGACCGCGCAATTACCGGTAAATCAGTGCAGTGCCAAATTGAAAAAAAGTTCTCTGGTCCTAACGTGGGAAACCTTCCAGGGTTGAAGTGGTTAATATCTTTTTAGGAAACACTGCAAAACCCACAGAAGGGGCTCCCAGGCTATTTAGCGCATTTAGCAGCCCGAGCAATAGGGCTATGATTTGGGAAAAGCTGAACTCAGATGGAAAACTGCACTTAGGCAGAGGTAGGGACATCACTGCATCTCTTCACTGGCACATGAAGGTATGAGGAAAAAAAGGAGAATGTGGGGGCTCTTGCCTATGCTATTCACTGGTCCTGAGGGGGTGGTTTAAAGGCGGAGCTCTATCACAGGTATGCTACCATGTGAACACCAGAAAAATAATTTTTATATTTTTTTTCCATGTTTTGGTGTACTGTGTTGATATCTGAGTATTTTTAGACAAAAGTAAATTTTAAAAATATCAAAGCCCATCATTTGCACTGTTCACACTCACATTCTAATAAATTTACCAAACTACTATTTGGATTTTTTTTAAAAAGAAGGAAACAGGAAAAGGGCAAATGCTTTGCAAATTTGTATTATTTCTTTCCTGTACCATATTGACATTCACTGATTAAGCCTGGTCTAAAATATGTCCAAAAAGGCAGTTAATTTTTTTTTTGTTTGGCCTGAAATTTGTGAACTGTTTTCCACTATATGGGCTTTTGTACAGGGAAGCCAAAAATGACATGTTTTCAGGTGTTTTTTGAGGATTTGAAAGCAGTCTCTTGCTCTCAGTGGGCCTTTACCAAAGGCTCAAAAAGACAAAAAAGTAAACTAGCCCCTTGTTTAAATCAGTAAAAAAAAAAGAGGAATTTGAGCTTATAAAAAAAAAAAATGGGAAAAAAAGCTTTATTTAATTTCTTTATTTTCCAAGAAATTGTGACAACAAATGACAACTTCATAAAACTCACCATGCCTATTACACTAAATACCTTGGACTGTCTACTTTCCAAAAAGGGGTCATTTGGGGGGTATTTGTACTGTCCTGGCATTTTAAGGCCTCAAGAAATGAGATAGTCAGAACATCAGAATTAAAGATTTTCAAAAACATGCACCATAATTTAGCAGACTACACGTTGGCCTAAATTTATGAACGATTATTTATTTGCAAATTGTTATAACAGAAACTAAGAAAAACTTTAATTGTTGGTATTTTTTTTTTGTTTTCATAGCAATGAATAAAAAACCCAGTGGTGATTAAATACCACCAGAAGAAAGCTCTATCTGTGTGAAAAAAATGATATAAATTAAATTTTTCGTACAGTATTGCATGACCAAGCAATTGACAGTTAAAGTAGCAAAGTGCTGAATACAAAAAATGCGCTGGTCATGCAGGGGGTAAAACTTTCTGGAGGTCAAGTGTTTAACAAAGAACTTGCAGGGAGAGGAATAGAAAACAAATATTAATTGAAAAAAAACTTCAGTCACCTGTAGATAGGTAAAATCTTTGGAGACCACATATGAAAGGCACCCAATTCTCTCAAAAGAAGCAGATCCAGAAACTTATGAGTGAAGGTCCTTGATAATGGCTGCTTTCCCCTCTAGGCTCAGCTGGGCCTCACCTGAACTCAGGTGGTCAATCTGTAGGAGTGTTACATCATGGCTAGTGTCCAAGGCACTTGTAAAACTCCCGAAACATGAGAACACACCCAAATATGTATTAACTTCCAAGTACAACCCTCTGGAACCCATCAGCAAAGATTGGCTAGAGAAATAAATATTCATAGCTGAGAACATGAACACTCTTAGCTCAATCCTCTGGAACACATCAACAAAGGCTAGGTTAAGTAATTGATATTTAGAGCTTTGGGGGAACTCCCAAAACTCCAGAGAGTTGCCTGGACAGCTGGTTGCAGACTAAGGTTAAAATACAAAAGCTGCAGCTTTAGCTAAGCTGGATATAGTCAAAGCCAAACTCTAAACACTGACACCCCTCGTAACAACACGGCCTGGGGCAAGAACTCTACATCTGATTCTTTAGTCTTCTTTGCTTATTCTTGTTATACTTCTGACCTTCTTTTTTAAAAATCAAATGAGCTTTCTAAAGTCATGTCAGAATATGGGGCAATATATTCCCACCCTGTACTATAAAATGATTTTCTTCTTTAAAACATAAATAAGAACACTTTAATTACTCATATTCCCCTGTCACTGGAACACAAGCATAGGAGCACTGGGCTTAGGGGCACTTGCCCTCTGGGCCAAGACTAACAACATATGTTGGTTGGTGACCCCTAGTGGAGTATTTAGACTGAGGCCTTTCATTCAGCCCAAAATTCAGGATTCGCATACTGGGGATTTTAGAACTACCTGTTGCCCATTTAGACCTACAATCACAGAATCTGGCAGAGGAAAGTTTTCCAGCACTGACTTCCATTGCAGATGTCATGTTACAGTGCTAAAAACCACAGTGGAAACTAATGCTGGAGTATGTGAAAATGTGTTTCACAAGAAACTAAATGGGGAATTCATAAAGGATGTCATAGACAAGTACATGAATCTGTTGGTGCCCAAACTGAGGTTGGAGTGTCTATAGTGGACACTCTTTCCCTCCCTCCCTGGCCACTGTGTTGTCACAATAACCACCACTTGGCTGAGTAGTGGTGTACTAGGGGTGGGTTGAGCTTGATGGGGAACTGAGAGACAAGGCAGTGTATGAGTCAACAGCTGCTATTCAGTCCAATAGCAGCTTTCAAATACACCCACTGCTGTGTGCTGTCAATCAAAGTTAAGGCAAACCCGATGGGCAACTAGTCTCTAAGTTCCCCATCATGTTCCACCTACTCAGTGACAGATCATTTCCCATATATTGGCATTGCTATATTTACTTATTACAAGTACTTACATAGCACCATCAATTTATACAGCACTTTGCATATTTTTTTATACATTCACATCAGTCCCTGCCCTCAAGGAGCTTACAATCTAAGGTCCCTAACTCGCTTTCATACATACATATATTAAGGCCATTTTAGATAGGAGCCAATTAACCATGTCTTTGGAGTGTGGGAGGAACCCACGCAGCCACAGAGAGAACATGCAAACTCCAGGCAGGTAGTGCCGTGGTTGTGATATGAACCAATGACCCAAGTGCTGTTAGGCGGAAGTGCTAACCACTTAGCCATTGTGCTGAGTATGGCCCCTTTTTTTACATTTGGCTATTGGACAGGGAAAGCTGAATGGGACCAGGGCCAGTTAAAGAGCCCATTCTTGACATGGCATGCCTCACTCTGAGTACTGGTGTACCTCTGTACACCAACTCAGAGTTGGTCTTTTTTACCACCAGTTTCCTAAGCAGTTGGCGGTAATTTTTAACAATCTGTTACTGCCAGAGCAACATGTTCTTAAAGTGGCAGTATTAAGAACTACTTGAATTTATCACATGTGTCTGTAATGTTGCCAACAATGGCGCAAATGCATGCCTGAATTAGGCACAGATAGTTTTTAAGTGAATAAATACCAGAAAAAGGTTGTTAGAACTACAGTATTTTGAATTGCCCTGCATGAGAAAACTCACATCTCATCATGCCCACCTCTCCCACCAAGGTCAACCTTACATGCCTACCAATAAAAGGCCAGTTGGTTGCATTCGCCCCATAGGCCAAAGGTTCCCAGTCCTCCTTTGAACTCAGGAACAACCCAAGAACATAGACACAGCTGGTTGGTATTCTTTTGAAGCTAAAAATACAAACTAGGCAGAAAATATATATTCTTTCAAGAACAGCATGTTCATTCTGAACCAAATGACTAAAGGTTTCAGTGACATAAACACATAAAAGAGAATCTAGCTCCTGTAGCTCACAGATGCATACCTACAACATCAAGTCAGTGTGGTTGGCTTTCATTGCCAGGTGGTTCCTGTGGCTGGAGTACAGCAGGCTGGCGGTTACTCTCATTTCCTGGAGTGCCACTAGTTCTGGAACAGTCTGATCAGTTGCATACTCACGTCTTTGACTGCTTGGACTTGTAAATCGTATTGGGTGTCTAGAAAATGATTTTACATCAACAGGTTCTGTTTGTATTTTGAAAGCAAAGTCAACTGCAGACATGTGGTTTCCAAGTAACCAGAGATGAGCAAAACCTATTAGGAAAAATATCATTTTTGTCTGCTTATGCTTATTTGTTATGATATGTACCAATAGAATTATTTTATTTGCATGGTCTGGCTCTTGTATTCAATGTTCCTCGTTTAAATTGACCTTTTTTTAACATTTAGGACTATCAGAAGTTGTGGTTTATTGTATTTTATTGAAATTTCTAGGAAGCTTTATACTTATTTGTATACAAACCTCATGGTTACAGACAAGCCAGCAGCAGCTAAATCAAATTAAAGCTAGCATTGGCATTGCATAGTGATAGTAATCCGCTAAGCACAAAATACAATACAAAATTCCAAAGTACTCAGCTGCACTAGGCAGCAAAGGAGACCTATTTCATCTATCTTTCTGTATCAAGTAATCATTGCGTGATGCAATCTTACTCTAATTTATGAGTACAACAGTGGAATCTATGGCACATGAAATTAATTCTTTAATAGCCTGTTCTTGGTCTATTTGATGATATAACATATCCCTGTTGGTGGAACCCTAGATGGCTACAGTTCTCACCACTCCACTAGGGTGCCCCCCCCACAAGTCAGGGCTGTACTGGAGCCTAATACTTCAGCTGCATACAGCCCACACAGACTGCACTGATTGCCAACGAGTGTAGGGATGATGGGTTAATTATCCTACACTACACCATCCTCCTGGGCCAACAAACCACCAACCCACAAATTATTATTATTAGAATACAGGATTTATATAGCACCAACAGTTTGACCAGCGCTTAACAATATAAAGGGAGACAGTACAATTACAATACAGTTTGATACAGAGGGAATAGGAGGGTCCTGCTCAAGGTGCTTACAATCTAAAGGGAGAGGGAGGTGTTACAAAAGATAATAGCTGCAGAGATGCTTTTATGGAGGTTGCCAAAGCACAGTTTTTAGATGGAGGAAGGGTAGGCTTCCATGAACAAATGAGTTTCAAGGTTCGCCAAAAGGCAGACAGGGTAGGACATACTGTGGTAGGGAATACTTGCATTGCAGGGCCCTGCATTTCTCTGTGGTTTCAGTTCAAGGCTTTGACAGTCCAGCCGAACACATGGGGCCCATGTCACATGGCGGTGTTCCATAGAGGGGTCTGCTCTTCATGGCCAGGAGGGGGACTTCTTTCCCTGACCGCCACCATGTTTGACCCAACCAGGTTTAGACCATATACCTTGCATTCAAGACTGTGTAGCATATCATTAGTTATACCTGTATAGCCTCCTGCGGCCTAACTGTGTAATGATCCACTTTACATACTTCCATGCAAGTATTAGGCATCTTCTTGAATAACATCACTCCAATCAGAAGTAAAATCCAATTTTTTACTTGAATAAAGAACATAACTTCCAAACATTTGGCAAGGTAAATAAGGCACTTTGGGTTTCAGTCTAATAAACCCATATCTTCTGGTACAGTCTAATGTCCTTGATCCCTATTAGGTTAGTGCTGGAATCCCCAGGGCCCATAGTAAGGGAAGCCCACGTGGGAAAACCAACACAGTTCCACTTAGACCTCTGCTTCCTGAGTACAGTACATAACAACTCCCTCTTCCATCCTACCTTATATCAGGAATACTGCCAGAGGATCAGGTATACTTCCTGTAATGGGGGAGCCCTTAGCTAGAGAATAAGGTATCCCCTACTACAACCCACTGTTGGTGCATTTATAGATTAGAGAATTGTAGTTTTATGACAGTAATGCACTATGATCGAATAAGGTTGAGTAATTTGGATTGTACTGTGTACAAACCTACGGGTTGTAAATGTTTGGAGTAAAGTGCAGGAGATAGATGTCTCTAACGAAAAAGGTCCTTATTTTTTGAGGCCTCACCTTCTCGCCTTCCCATGTGCTGTTATCTGGGGTAATACTGCTTTGTGGTTCATATTTCTATGTGACATTTTGCTTTATGTTCATTGTCTAACCACTTCCGCCCCGGAAGGGTTTCCCACGTTAGGACCAGAGCACTTTTTGTGATTCGGCGCTGAGTCGCTTTAACTGACAATTGCGCGGCCGTGCGATGTTGTACCCAAATTAAATTTGCATCCTTTTTTCCCCCACAAATATAACTTTCTTTTGGAGGCATTTGATCACCTCTGCGTCATTTTATGATCACCGATATATACAAAAAAAGAGCGACAATTTTGCAAAAAAAAAAAAACAATATTTCTTGCTATAATACATATCCAAAAAAATATATAAAAAAACAAATTTTTTCATCGGTTTTGGCCGATTTATATTCTTCCTCATATGTTTGGTTTAAAAAATCGCAATCAGTGTTTATTGGTTGGTTTGCGCAAAAGTTACCGTGTTTACAAACCATGAGAATTAATTTCTAGCGTTTTTACAATTTTTTTTTTTACTAGTAATGGTGGCAATCTGCGATTTTTATCTGAACTGTGATATTGGGGCGGACATGTTGGACATTTTTTACACTTTTTTGGGACCAATGACAGTTATACAGCATTCAGAAATGTAAATATCCACTGATTACTGTGTAATGTAATTGGCAGAGAGAAGGGGTTAAACTGATTACTGTGTAATGTCATTGGCAGTGAAGGGGTTAACCTGCAGGGGGCAGTCTAGGGGTTAACTGTGTTCCCTAGGCGTGTTCTAACTGTGAGGGGGCTGGGCTGTCAGGGGCATAAGAATTCTAACTGATCCCAGGGACAGGGATCAGTACATCTCTTACATGCCGCCTGACAGAATGGGAAACCGCCGTGTTTACATCGGCGGTTACCCGTTCTTCCTCTCTGGTAGGCAATCACGGCTTGCCGGTGGAGATCGAGTCCGCCCGAGCCGCGGCCACCCTCCTACAGAGACTGGCGGGCGCAAGAGTGCGCCGGCATGCTCCCGCCCGCTAGCCGCACACGCGCGAGCCACCGTTTATAGACGGCGATTCGTGGGACAGGGCCACTCTACAGCAGTAAATGTATGCGACGCGGTCGGGAAGCGGTTAAACTTCATTGTTTATGTATGATATGGCCACTTTGCTATATACAGTTGTGCTCATAAGTTTACATACCCTGGCAGAATTTATGATTTCTTGGCCATTTTTCAGAGAATATGAATGATAACACAAAAACATTTCTTTCACTCTTGGTTAGTGTTTGGCTGAAGCCATTTATTATAAATCTGCTGTGTTTACTGTTTTTAAATCATAATGACACCAGAAACTACCCAAATGACCCTGATCAAAAGTTTACATACCCCAGTTCTTAATACTGTGTATTGCCCCCTTTAACATCAATGACAGCTTAAAGTCTTTTGTGGTATTTGTGGATGAGGCTCTTTATCTTCTCAGATGGTAAAGCTGCCCATTCCTCTTGGCAAAAAGCCTCCAGTTCCTGGAAATTCTTGGGCTGTCTTGCATGAACTGCACGTTTGAGATCTCCCCAGAGTGGCTCAATGATATTGAGGTCAGGAGACTGAGATGGCCACTCCAGAACCATCACTTTATTCTGCTGTAGCCAATGACAGGTTGACTTGGTCTTGTGTTTTGGATCATTGTCATGTTGGAATGTCCAAGTACGTCCCATGCGCAGCTTCCTGGCTGATGAATGCAAATGTTCCTCCAGTATTTTTTGATAACATACTGCATTTGTCTTGCCATCAATTTTGACCAAATTTCCTGTGCCTTTGTAGCTCACACATCCCCAAAACATCAGCGATTCCCCTCCGTTTAGAGTCCTGAAGTTATGTGTGGGTTTTTCTTTGCATCCTGAACAATTGTCCTGGCAGTTGTGGCTGAGATGTTGGTTGGTCTATCTGACCGTGGTTTGGTTTCAACAGAACCCCTCATTTTCCACTTCTTGATTAGAGTTTGAACACTGCTGATTGGTATTCTCAATTCATTGGATATCTTTTTATATCTCTTTCCTGTTTTATACAGTTCAACTACCTTTTCCCACAGATCCTTTGACAATTCTTTTGTTTTCCCCATGATTCAGAATCCAGAAACATCATTGCAGCACTGGGTGAAAGATGTAAGGGTCTGTCAGGAGTCCAGAAATTCATTGACCTTTTACACACACACTAATTACAAGCAAACAGATCACAGGTGGGGATGGTTACCTTTAATAGCCATTCAAACCCCTTTGTGCCAACTTGTGTGCATGTTATCAGGCCAAAATCACCAGGGTATGTAAACTTTTGATAATAAATGGCTTCAGCCAAACACTAACCATGAGTGGAAGAAATGTTTTTGTTATCATTCATATTCTCTGAAAAAACTGTGTATAGTTATTTGGGTACATTAACAATATTGAATGTATTGATGATGTGATAGTCCATTGCTCTTAATTTATTTGTATTTTGGAGTAATAGGGAGAATTCCTCTATTGGATATTTAGCACCCAATTGTCTTTCTGTTTTTATATAAAGGTGTGCAACCAGGTGTGGCTGTATTCATTAAATGTGCAGAAGACATTTGTTGGCTTCTACAGGTAATGTTGGTGTAGCACTCTCCTAGGTCGGTGCTAAAGAGTGTATATAGTATTTGGCTTTTCTGATTAACTACTTTATAACCGGCCCATAGCCGATTGATGGCTACAGGGCAGTTTGTTAAAGAGGAAGTAAACCCTGCTGTAAACACTAATGGGTTTACTTCCTCCTATTCACCCCGCAATGTAGAAGCATAATAGGCTAGTATGCATTGCATACTAGCCTATTATGTGCCACTTACCTGCCATCGCCGCCCACGCTGTCCCCACAGCAGGGAGTGTCCATCTTCGCCCGTCTTCCTTCCGGGGCTGCGAACTCCGGCACTGTGACTGGCCGGAGTCGCGTGATGTCACTCAATCACGGCACGCTGTCAGTGAAGAAATGACACAGAGGACGTTTCTTCACTGCGCATGTGGCGAATGACGTCGGCATATGCCAGTATAGCGTATATCTCCTAAACCATACAGGTTTAGGAAATATACAGGGAAGCTACAGGTAAGCCTGATTACAGGCTTACCTGTAGTTTAAAGTGGTTGTCAAGAGTTGTCAACCACTTTAATTCTAAGAGGACGTACAGTGACTGGGGGGTGCGCACCTGGGAATATTCGTGATCATGGATTATGGTAAACGGCTACTCGCAGTGGCACTTTACCACATGATCGCTCTGTCAAATCACAGAGCGATCAGATGTAAACAAGCTGGCGGATGTCTGGTTTGTCTCTCCCCTCTCCGCAATGATCGGTGCAGTGTGAGAGGAGAGGGGAGAGAACAGATGCAGTAGCACCGTGGGTAGGATCTGTAGTGCCCACAGCACTGCAATGTGCCAGTCTGCACTCACCCCATCCATCCATCTATGCTCAGTCATCCATTCTCATCCATGCTCACCCATCCAGCCATGATCAGTCATCCATGTTCAGCCATCCATCTGTGCGTGCTCAGTCATCCCCATCCATCCTCAGCAAGCCCCATCTGTGCTCAGCCATCCATCTGTGCGTGCTCAGTCATCCCCATCCATGCTCAGCCATCCCCATCTGTGCTCAGCCATCCCCATCCGTGCTCAGTCATCCCCATACATGCTCAGTCATCCCCATCCGTGCTCAGTCATCCCCACCTGTGCTCAGTCATCCCCATCTGTGCTCAGCCATCTCCATCCATGCTCAGCCATCTCCATCCATGCTCAGCCATCCCCATTCATGCTCAGTCATTCCCATTGATGCTCAGCCATCCCCATCCGTGCTCAGCCATCCCATCCATGCTCAGCCCTCCCATCCGTGCTGGGGTGTTTACTTTCCAAAATGGGGTCAATTTTTGGACGTTTCCATTGTCCTGGTGCTCCAGGACCTTCAAAAGTGCAAGAGGTAGTCAGGAAATTAGATATGTAATTTATGCTCCTAGAACCCCTGATGGTGCTTCCTGCATGTCGGGCCTTTGTATGTGGCCAAGCTGTGTAAAAGTCTCACACATGTGGTATCGCCATACTCAGGAGGAGTAGTAGAATGTATATTGGGGTGTAATTTGTGGTATGCATATGCTGTGTGTGAGAAATAACCTATTAATATGACAATTTTGTGAAAAAAAAATCTTCATATTGCAAAGAATTGTGCGTAAAAATGTCAACTTCAAAAAACTCACCATGCCCCTTACTAAATACTTTGGGATGGGGGGTATTTATACTTTCCTGGCTTGTTAGGGTCTCAATAAATGAGCCGTCAGTACATCAGGTGTGATCAATTTTCAGTGATTGGCAAAAATAGCTTGTAGACACTATAACCTTCACAAAGACCAAATAATATCCACTTATTTGGGTTATTTTTACCAAAGATATGTAGCAGTATAAATTTTGACCAAATTTACTAAGAAAAAATACTCATTTGCAGTGCTCCATTGGGGTCACTAAAAAGTAGACATTTGGCTGAGCTTTTCTCAGGGAAGAACCTGTGATGGAATGCCTGGCACCACGCCTGGGTGCTATTGACAAGATACAGCTTCCTCCACTGTGGAACCAGGAATCCTATATTATAGCTGAGCAATGCACCCAAGAACTAGATGACACTAGCTTAGGTGCAAACAGGAACTCACTTTATTGTAAATTCACACAGAATACAGTATATACCACACAAGATCAGGTAAGAGCTTGATCACATTATCCTAAACAATACAAAATGTAAACAGTAATATCATCTAAGGAACAGTCAACATAAACAGTAATCTAATTAAATGGTAAGCTAGTTAACAACTAGTCACCTAGACAAGCCTAGGTAACTCAGATCATTGCCCACCCAGACAGTTCGGCACCAATCCTCCAGATACAAAAAGTACATTACACATGCTCTCTGTTAGGTGTTTGGCTTTCACTGGTGTAATCTGTCCACTACAAAAGTCATCATAAGACAAAACTCATACAATGTTGCAGCAGTCTAAAAAAAGTGGAATTCATTTATCTTAATAGATTTCTTGAGGGATATTGTTGATAAATATTTCCGGCCCAAGTGGAGTAGCTTCTCCAACTTAGTTATCAAGAGGGCTACCATATTTCCTCTGACCGTTCACTTGTACATACCTGTAATATTACACCTTTCCATCCACTCCAGAAGGGAAGCTTTATTGTCTTTATTCAGAGAATTAATCCAAGTCTCATTTTCAGTGTGCATTACATTGTTGACCATCATTAGGGAATGATCTGCTCTCTCCATGGGAACAGAGGCTGAACTGAGCTCTTTCTACGCTCTGACTGGGAAAAGCAGATAAAATAACCAGTCTCCTCCATGGGTCCATAATGTTGTGTAATATTTCATATACATATACACATTGGTATAAGGCTAGCCCTTATTCCCATCCAAAAGCCCCTGTCCCGGTTGGGTTTGTCACAGAGCCTTTCTAATTCCTATATGGATAGCATGAGTATTGGTTCTTAGTTTGGCTTGTGAGTGTGTCCTCACACTCACAACAGCATTGATACTGTTCATATTATCAAAACCTGCCACAGTCATAGAAGTGTGAACCTCATGGGCAGAGCTTATTGCTGTCAGTGATGGGGTCTTTTTGAGCAACAATAATCCTATATTGTAAATGTCCCTGCCTAGTAATGGTGGTATAAAATGCTGTAATCAAGTCCCACCTGGGACAAAACACATCTAATAACTATGCATTGTGCTTAACGCTGGAGTTAATAAAGCAAGCTATATGTGCTGAGTGTTATATGCCTGAACATTTCATGTATTCCAAAGTGTGTTGATTAGAGTTGAGCGAACCTGAACTGTAAAGTTCGGGTCCGTACCGAACTTTTGGGTGTCCGGGACCCGGTACTTGCAAAAAAAGTCTGGGTTCGGGTCCGGGCTTCTGGTATTTTATTACACGTGAAATGGATAGAGGATTGTTTCCAACCGGGATTATTCGGTGCAAATGAATAAATATTTTTTTCAAACAATATAAAATAAAATATTACATCTTTTATTAATTTACAACATACATAGAAAAAAAGTAAGAAAATTGTATAAAACCATGTAGTACAGCTGTTGACGATTAGGTGATTCCACTATACATAGGGGGTTTGTATGTTGCTGGTGGTAAATCAGACGGTTATTGTCCCAACATGTTTCGCCCAAATAGGCTTCCTCAGGGGATCTATTAGTCCGCCACCAACTGTATGCTTGGATAAGTATAAATACAAAAAAACACAATATATCAAAAAAAGAAATTATTCTTACACTACTACAAATCATTTAGCATTTTTTAACATTTATCACATCATGGGATCATACCCCCTCAGTTTCCTCCCCTCCAGCCCCCCCCCAAAAAAATGGACAGGCATCTCATGACTTACCAGGATAAACCCCAAATCACCCGACTGGGGGCACATGCAGCTTACAACCATAGGAGACCCAGCACTGCCGCCATTGCAGGAGACGCATACAGTCCAAGCTGAGATGGATAATACAAAAATAAATACCAAAAACTAGGCCAATCATGAGTGAATAGATCCAACACTACCAGATATAAGGGTAAACACAGGGAGAATGTTATAAAGTAAGGTTTATGTTTACCCCTACATCTATATATTTATTTATTTACTTTTAGGTGTGGCGAGTGACACAGTTGATTACTACTCGCTAAGTGGCTCTTAATTGTAAGGGATCCTGTTGAGGTCCATATTTTATCTGTGGTGTTTTGTTCCTGCACCCCCAGTAAAAAACTGATGCTATTATGTGACGCATGTAAGTCTATTTGCCTCTGTTTTTTCTTGAATGATAGTTAAACTACAAAAGAGTATAGATATTTATAGGCATGGATTGCCATGCTCCTGCGCACTTATAAGGTGCGGGATATTATTAAATTAATTAAATTCTATTTTGAATATCTGATAGTGTTGGATCTATTCGCTCATGATTGGCCTAGTTTTTGGTATTTATTTTTGTATTATCCATCTCAGCTTGGACTGTATGCCTCTCCTGCAATGGCGGCAATGCTGGGTCTCCTATGGTTGTGAGCTGCATGTGCCCCCGGTCGGGTGATTTGGGGTTTATCCTGGTAAGTCATGGGATGCCTGTCCATTTTTTTGGGGGGGCTGGAGGGGAGGAAACTGAGGGGGTATGATCCCATGATGTGATAAATGTTAAACAATGCTAAATGATTTGTAGTGTAAGAATAATTTCTTTTTTTGATATATTGTGTTTTTTTGTATTTATACTTATCTAAGCATACAGTTGGTGGCAGACTAATAGATCCCCTGAGGAAGCCTATTTGGGCGAAACATGTTGGGACAATAACCTTCTGATTTACCACCAGCAATATACAAACCCCCTATGTATGGTGGAATCACCTAATCGTCAACAGCTGTACTACATGGTTTTATACAATTTTTTTGTACTTTTTTTCTATGTATGTTGTAAATTAATAAAAGATGTAATATTTTATCTTATATTGTTTGAAAAAAATATTTATTGATTTGCACCGCATAATCCTGCTTGGGAACAATCCTCTATCCATTTCACTAACTATTTGGGATGAGGTGCCTATAACCTTTATCTAACAAGTCTGAGCACCATGAAACACCACAATGTTTAATGTTATTACACGTGTTGAAAAGCTGCCAAGGGCAGCCAATCAACAAGTGTTTCACTGGTTTTCCCTAGAAGCCATCACAGCCATGCCTACTAATGGCATAGCTGTGATTGGCCAGTGCACCATGTGACCCAGTCTCTATATGGGGCTGGAGTCACCGTGCTGCATGTCATGTGCTCTCAGGATAGTTTAGGGAGAGGATGCTGCTGGCTCTGTGAGGGACAGATTGCAGAACATCTCATCCTGCATTACTGAACGATCTGATTGTGGAATAGGTAGAGATACTAGTACTGGTGCTTTGAGGGACAGATTGCACTCCTCATCCTGCTGCACAGAATGATCTGACTGGACTAGGAAGAGTCTGTTGCTTTAAGGGAAAAATTATTCTTCTAAAATCATCATCAAGTTGTACAGGGAAAGGTTCCAGCTGTTGCTTTAAGGGAAAGATTAGTGTTCTAAAATCATCTTCACAGTGTGTGGGAAAAGCCTGTTTCAGCCGCATAGAGCCATATTAGTGTTCTAAAATCATCTTCAAAGTGTGTGGGAAAAGCCTGTTTCAGTCGCATAGAGCCATATTAGAGTTCTAAAATCATCTTCAAAGTGTGTGGGAAAAGCCTGTTTCAGCCGCATAGAGCCATATTAGTGTTCTAAAATCATCTTCAAAGTGTGTGGGAAAACCCTGTTTCATCCGCATAGAGCCATATTAGTGTTCCAAAATCACCAAAGTGAGATGAAATTACCTCCTAGACAGTTGTCACTTTTTTTTTTATAATGAAATTTTTGGAACTGGAAGTTCAACATGGCACCTCATGGCAAAGAACTACATAAAGATGGCCTAGGCTATAAGAAGATTGCCAAGACCCTGAAACTGAGCTGCAGCATGGTGGCCAAGATCATACAGCGGTTTAACAGGACAGGTTCCACTCAGAACAGGCCTCGTCATGGTCGACCAAAGCAGTTGAGTGCACGTGCTCAGCGTCATATCCAAAGGTTGTCTTTGGGAAATAGACGTATGAGTGCAGCCAGCATTTCTGCAGAGGTTGAAGGGGTGGGGGGTCAGCCTGTCAGTGGTCAGACCATACGCCACACACTGCATCAAATTGGTCTGAATGTTTTATCTTTTCATGTGACAACACTGAAGAAATTACACTTTGCTACAATGTAAAGTAGTGAGTGTACAGCTTGTATAACAGTGTAAATTTGCTGTCCCCTTAAAATAACTCAACACACAGCCATTAATGTCTAACCGCTGGCAACAAAAGTGAGTACACACCTAAGTGAAAATGTCCAAATTGGGCCCTAAGTGACAAACGTTTGTGTGGCCACCATTATTTTCCAGCACTGTCTTAACCCTCTTGGGCATGGAGTTCACCAGAGTTTCACAGGTTGCCACTGGAGTCCTCTTCCACTCCTCCATGACGACATCACAGAGCCGGTGGATGTTAGAGACCTTGCGCTCCTACACCTTCTGTTTTAGGATGCCCCACAGATCCTCAATGGGGTTTAGGTCTGGAGACATGCTTGGCCAGTGCATCACCTTTACCCTCATCTTCTTTAGCAAGGCAGTGGTCGTCTTGGAGGTGTGTCTGGGGTCGTTACCATGTTGGAATACTGCCCTGTGGGCCAGTCTCCGAGGGGAGGGGATCGTGCTCTGCTTCAGTATTTCACAATAAATGTTGGCATTCATGGTTCCCTCAATGAACTGTAGCTCCCCAGTGCCGGCAGCACTCATGCAGCCCCAGGCCATGACACTACCACCACCATGCTTGACTGTAGGCAAGACACACTTGTCTTTGTACTCCTCACCTGGTTGCCACCACACACGCTTGACACCATCTGAACAAAATAAGTTTATCTTGGTCTCCTCAGAACACAGGACATGGTTCCAGTAATCCATGTCCTTAGTCTGCTTGTCTTCAGCAAGCTGTTTGCGGGCTTTCTTGTACATCATCTTTAGAACAGGCTTCCTTCTGGGATGACAGCCATGCAGACAAATTTGATGCAGTGTGCAGAATATGGTCTGAGCAATGACAGGCTGACCCCCCACCCCTTCAACCTTTGCAGCAATTCTGGCAGCACCCATACATCTATTTCCCAAAGACAACCTCTGGGTATGACGCTGAGCAAGTGCACTCAACTTCTACGGTCAACCATGGTGAGGCCTGTTCTGAGTGGAACTTGTCCCTGTTAAACCGCTGTATGGTCTTGGCCACCGTGCTGCAGCTCAGTTTCTGGGTCTTGGCAATCTTCTTATAGCCTAGGCCATCTTTATGTAGAGCAACAATTCTTTTTTTTAGATCCTCAGAGAGTTCTTTGCCATGAGGTGCCATGTTGAACTTCCAGTGACCAGTATGAGAGAGTGAGAGTGATAACACCAAATTTAACACACCTGCTCCCCATTGACACCTGAGACCTTGTAATACTAACGAGTCACATGACACCGGGGAGGGAAAATGGCTAATTGGGCCGTATTTTTTTGCACACATGTAAAAATCTGCATTTTTGGCCATAAAGGACTTAAACCCCCAAAACATCATATATTTTGTGAAAGCAGAGACCCTGTGGAAAAAGAAATTGATAGTTGTAATTTTATTATGCTGCACAATATTTGCGCAACTGTTTATCAACACCATATTTTCAAGAACAAAAGATATAATCAAATGAATTTGAGTGCAAAGACAGAAAATATAATACGCATTATTTTTTTAAGTATATAAGATGGAGTTGTGTCAAGTAAACAGATACCGAACATGTCAAATCTTAAAATTGCATGCTCCCTAGGCGCACATTTGCAATTGACGGTGTGTGTGTGGAGCAACAGGGGTTAAGTTTACTTTTTTCTTTATATATATTTAATTATAATTTTTCTTCTATTGCTCCATTAGATACTCCCCTGGCTGTACTGTGCCAGCCAGTGAATGGAGGCTCTGAAACTGGAAGTTATGAAATTCTTGTCGCTTCCAGTTTCATTCAGTACAGAGGAAATCAAAGAATGGGCGTTCCTCAGTTTCCTCTTGTTCTCTATCCTGAACTGGCTAGTTGTGTGTTCCCTAGGCATGCTCTAACTGTGAGGGGGCTGGACTGTCAGGGGCATAAGAGATCTAACTGATCCCAGTGTTTACATCGGCGGTTCCCCGTTTTCTTCTTTTCTAAGCAATTGCGGCTCGGGCACGCTGCAGAGTGCGGCGGGCACGAGAGCGCACCGCCAGCGGCGCGCACCCGCCTGCTAGCCACAAATGTACACAAATGTACACGAGCCGGTCGGGAACTGGTTAAAAAGGTTGTATACCTCCCTATATACTTTGTACCTATAGGTAAGCCTAGAATAAGGCTTACCTACAGGTACTGTAAATGTCTCCTAAACGTGCGCCATTTAGGCAACATTTACTGTATACTGCACCGATGATGGCGTCGGCACATGTACTCTGAAGGAATGGCTGCCCGTGCTGTTTCTTCAGGAGCGTGTGACGTGACTGGCACCTCCCTCGCACACGTCACGCTGCTCCGGCCAGTTCCACAGCCAGAGTCCACAACCCCTGAAGGAAGATGGGCGAAGATGGATGTGGCCTGCAGTGGGGATGGCGCAGGCTTTGTTTGCAGGTAAGTGTCACATAATGTGTTAGTTTGCGCTGCATACTAGCACATTATGTCTTTACTTTGCAGGGAAGAAAATTTAATTATTCCAAAACATGGGAGAACCATTCACTAAAAAGCCAACTTCTGGTTTATTTAAAATAATGCACACAGAAAATTGTGAGTGCTGGAATAAAAATTCTAACAAATAATTTACTGGGGAATTCAATTTTTATTTAGCTGAATGTATTAAGTCAATAAAGCTCTTAGGGTTTAATACTACTTTAACCACTTCCTGCCCAGCCTATTGTCCAATGACGGCTGGGCGGGACATTCGTCATTCTGGGTGGACGTCTTAAGACTTCCTCCTGAAACGGGCCACGCTGCTGCGCGATCTGTTACCTGATGACTGATTAGTGTACCGGCCCGCTGCCAGTACCATGTGATCGCTGTAACCAATCACAGAAGATCACATTGCAGCTGTAATCAATTGTGTTGCTAGTTGTGATTGGTCACAGTGATCACATGGTACAGAAAGGGCCTGGGCAGGAAGGGGGTGAAAGTGCCCGGTATTCAAGAGGTTAACAATAATAAACAGTAACTAAATGTAATTTGTACATGCACATACAATTGATCAATAAAGGTGTTTTTTTTTCATCCGCTGTATTCTTTGTGTCAGACAGTTGTCCCTTTAACAGGTGACCCAAGTGGAAGTTTGGATTTTCCACTTTCTGTATGAATGGCAATGGTCACCAGAACCATAGAGAGGGTGAATCCCCATAGCAGGAACATACACAGCAACAAAAACCAAACTGTCTCCTACTTTATCCAAAACATAAAAAAAAGTTTGCCCCTGTCTCTCTGCTCGCTATCTTTCATAGGTTTGCCACCTTATAGAAAGTACAAAGATAGATGTTTGTCTTCTGTATTCCTAGAATCTCAGACATGTAACTGCCACTAAATTTATTTTACAGGATGGGAAGTTCGGAATAGGATTACATACTGTAACCATTAGACTTTATTATGAAGACAGAATTTTGGCCTGAACATTTTTTGTCGTCTCTTAGAGCTGCACCAGCTAGGACAAGGTTCTCAGTTTGTCTTAGGGTAGGGCTGGTGCTGCCAGCTCTATTCCTCATGGGTTACCTTCAGGCAAGGATGATGGAATATAGAAAAATATTTTTCTTGATGAAATAATCTTTTTTTTTTTTAATAACTTTTTATTGCATATTTTCCATCAAAGTTATACATACATTTCTTACATATTGTTTCATATATAATCTTTCTTTATACAATCAACAATTGGTTAGCTCAATACCCTCCCCCCGTCACCTTCAATCACAGTTCAATTTTAATTCGTATTTCCCTCATTACACCGTTGCCAGTGAATTACACCATTTGTCCCATATTTTATGAAACTTTCCTGCCGTCCCCCTATGTTCATACATTATTTTTTCGTAGGATATTATCTGTTCGGTGGATCTGATCCATTGGTCCGTTATTGGGGCAGTTGGTTGCATCCATTTTAATGATATCTGTTTACGCGCCTGAAATAAAGTTTCCTGTAACATAATTCCCTCATAAGTTGACCATTTTTCCGTTTCCAACAATCCAAATATACATGTCTCTATATCACAATCTACCTCCCTTCCCATAACATATGTTAATTTATCTGTTACCTGTTGCCAATATTCTAATATTTTGGGGCATGACCACATCAGATGCACAAAGTCTGCCTCTGGTTGGTAACATCTTCTGCAATCAGATGAGTTCATTCTCCTCATTTTATACATTTTCTGAGGGGTTAAATACACTTGATGTATAATATACAACTGTATTAATCTGTTATTAATAGCTGGAGATACTCCTATATGTGAAGAGCAAATCTTATTCCATTTCTCTTCTGTCATATCAGTAATCTCCTGCCATTTGTTTCTTATTTTGAGTGGAGTTCCACTTAGTTTAGCTCTCAACAAATGTAAATATAATACAGATGTTAAACCTTTGGGACCTTGTGATCTCAGTATACCTATCATTGGATATTTAGACATCCTGAGGTCTCGAGTACCAAATTGCGTTTGAAGCGCATGCCTTAACTGCAGATATTTGTAAAAATACTTATGTGGAATTTCGTATTGTTGGTTCATATATTCGAACGCTTGCATTTTATTTTGACTATAGATTTGATTCAATGTATTTATACCTCTTTTTTTCCAAAATTAGGTGAGTTTTATTCTTTGTTTACCGTCCTCTAATGACTATACTGTCTTCTCTTTACCTTATTCTAAACGAGAAGTGTATATCCTCATAGAGGTCGATAATTATTGTCTAATTATGTCAACATATAATATGTAGTTCACATA
>BLSH010134698.1:220943-239647 GCA_018402905.1 Glandirana rugosa
TTTGCATATTCTTTCCACAAGTTTTCTACAGGACTTTCTATAGTCATTTTACAAACCTTTATAAGTCTGGTAGAGTCAATGGGGATTTTACACAAAAAGTTTAAAATTTAAAATTATTTTTTTCATATGTTCCCTGTTTAAGCACTTCGGACACTTTACAGGCGCTTGCTGCTATTTATTTCACATTACAACTTTTGATAAGTTAGTTGTATTTTCAAGCCTGGTAAAGTTGAATGAGATTGATGTAAGAAAATTCAAAAACGTTTTTATGCACTTTCTGTTTAGGCACTTTGGACACTTTACAGGCGCTTGCTGTAAAATATTTTTATTTTTATTTTTTAGAAATTATTAACTTGGAATAAGGTTCCTATTGCATATAAGTTGGCACAGTATTTTTTATTTCACTTACTTCACTGATTCTCATACACTGTAATCACTATACAGAAGGCATTTGCACTTTGTCACAGGTTTTGCTATTTTATATTTTCATTGTATTGAGGATTTCGTGTAAAAGAGTCCTAAAGATCACATTATTTGTATTTGCACCTTATATTGATGGTTTCATTGATGAAATTGTATACACCTTACATCAGGAGCTGACGACTTTGCAGCTATTGATAAGTTTTAAGACCTAACACACTTTTTACTGGCACTATCACTTTAACTTAAAAAGCACAACCAACAACAGAACCGATTTGAATTTCATTTATATGCTTGCAACATTTACATTACTTCATTCCATTTATTTTTCGATACTGACCTACTACATAAGATCGCAATCCTCCTCGCTACAACATCCACTTACCAACATCCTGGAGAATATATCTGATATAAAATAGAGCAGCGCCACTTCCCACCATAATTGTTATTATATTAAAGATTCATAGCCTTTCTCACTGAACCTCTTCTTTAAAACAAGAGCCTCCTTCTTGAAGGTGTCCAAATTGGTACAGTTCCTCCGAAGGCGGATGAACTGACCCTTCGGGATAGCTGTCAACCAAGTAGGATGATGACAACTACTCCTATCTATATAACCGTTACGGTCAGTCTCTTTGAAGTAGGTGGAGGTGACGAGATGTCCATCCACTGCTTCAATATTGAGATCCAGAAAGTGTATCTTGGCACTACTGGCCTCATATTCAAATCTAATCCCCCTATCATTGACATTCAACGAGGCCATATAGGAGTCTAAAGACTGCATGTCACCCTCCCATAGGAGGAGGACGTCGTCTATATACCTAAGCAACACCTTAAGCTCAGGTCTCCGATCCTTATAGACGACGTCCTCCTCCCATTTGGCCATAAACAGATTGGCCATACTGGGAGCATATTTGGCTCCCATGGCCACTCCTCTGGTCTGGAGGTAAAAATTACCCCCATACCAAAAGAAGTTATGCTTCATCGCATAATCCAACAGGGACAGGATGAATTCCACTTGCCTAAGTGGTAGAGAGTGGTCCATTCTTAAAAAATGCTCCACCGCCTCCATACCCTGGGCATGGGAGATGATGGTATAGAGGGAGGACACATCCGCGGTGGCAAGGATAGTGCCCTCCCTCCACTCAACCCCCATCAGGAAATTGATAACCTGAGTGGTGTCCCTCAAAAAAGCAGGCGTCTTATTGACCAAGGGCTGAAGATAAGAGTCTATATACCGACCCACCCTGGAGGTGATAGAGTCAATGCCACTCACTATGGGCCTTCAAGGGATGTCGGCCACGCTCTTATGAATCTTGGGCAAGTAATAAATCACGGGTAGCCTAGGGGCCACCGGTACCATAAAGGATTTTTCTTTTTTAGAGAGGACACCCTCCTTAAAACCAAAGGACACCAATTTATTCAATTCCTTCTTATAGGCCACTGTTGGATTTCCTGGTAGGCGGCAGTATGTATCCTTATCGGACAACAGTCTATCCATCTCTTTCTTATAAGCAGAGTGGTCCAAGACCACTATGCCCCCGCCCTTGTCCGCAGGTCTCACTACGATGTCACTCCGCTCCTTTAAGGAACGTAAACCCCTCTCAAACCTAAGATCCGGATAGATTTTCTTAGGTTTAATGTTACCAATATCCTTGAGAACCAAATCCCTGAATATCGACAATGAGGGAGGTAAATGACCAGGTGGGTTGAATAAAGAGGCATTGGAGAGGCCAGAATGCCTAAATTGGTCCTGACTTAACCCTGACTGAACTGGGTTACTTATAAGATACCTTTTGATATTCAGGCGTCTGATATACTTATGAACATCCATATAGGATTCAAATTTATTCAAAGACCTTGAGGGAGCATGCTTCAAACCACGATTAAGAACATAAACTTCATCATTAGACAGGGGATGTTGACTCAGATTGAATATGCCCGTGCATTCTACATTCTGGGTCTTTTTTGCGCGGACCCGCCTCCCCCCTCTGGACCCTCTTTTGGTTCGATGAACCTCTTGTTGCCCCCCCTGGCCCTGGGAAAATTCGGACCCTGTTGGAAAGCCGGCCCTGATTGTTGCCACCTTCCTGGGGACCTAGAAAAGCCCCTATAAGGCCCCCCCACACCTTCCTGATAGTTCGGGTGCTGCGTCATATAGTTCTCCGCAAAATTCCCCCTATGCTCATATAGGGGAGCAAATCTATTGCCCTGAAAACTATCCCAACGAGGTGACCTAATGGGGTAGTGCTGGGGCTGTGGCCCCCGTGTTTGATTCCAACCTCTCCCCGTACCCTGAGCTGGAGCAGCAGTTCGGTCCCACCTAGGGCCGGGACCCGACTGTGGGAATTTCCTACGGGGCGTATCAACCCTAGGAGCACCAGCAGTCCCAGAACCCGAAGGATTGGGACGGTTAGGGGCACTAGCAACTGGTGCCACTGAGGTGTCTGCCCCCATAGCCTTAATCTGCCACTTAAATACCTTTTTGGTCTGATAGTCCTCCTGGTCCCTAATACACTTCCTTTTCTTAGTCCTTTGCTCCACATCCTCCTTCTCCAAATGTTTTTTGAGGGCATCAGACCTTTTATTATAGTCTTGCCCACCCTTATGTGGTTCCAGTTGGGCCTTTAAAGCAGAGATCTCCGTACATAACCTTTTTTTTTTAACCTTTTTCCTATTAACCAAAAATGACAAGAGGGACAATCCTGCCTGGTTAAAATAATTAAACCAATCCTGGATGTCCCCTTCATCATTCTGAATGAAGCTCTGCGGCTCTGCTCTGCTCAGCTCTGCGGCTGGAACGCAACCTATTTCCTGTCCTGGTCATATATAAGGCTAAACATCGTGGGCTAGCCACGCCCCTGACGACGTCAACTCGATGACGAAACGCGTTGGGTGGAGCCTAACGACGTTCGCCTGCTTTGTGACCAGGAAGCTGTGCAGTGTCCGCCATTTTAGTGACTGGAGTTTTCATTATTACGAACGCGCTTATTTTACCAACCAAATGTGAGTGTGCTGATTTTTATTATTATTAAAATTGAGTTTTTGGCAATCTACACTATTTGGGTCCTTTATATCTTCCATGACCTCCGAGGGTTATCTGGGCCTTTGATGTGTCTATTATCCTGTGCTGTGAAGTCGTACCGGTACCTGATCCCGAGGGAGTGAGGCTGTAGCTGTGGTCCTTCCTATTATTACCTAGCGGATACTGACCCTCTGTAGTGGGGGGTCGGTGACATCTGGTAAGCGGCTCTGATTGTTGGTGTCACTGGTGACGGTTTCCACGGTGGAGGTCTGGTGATTGCTGATGATTGCTGTGATCTACTAAGGACTCTTACTATCTGGATTTATATGAGAGGATTATATGCGCTGCAGTCTGAAACCATACATTTTTATATTTATATTAGACTACATTTACAACTGTATTTATGCAGGTTGTTAAATCTTTAAATATTTACCTTACCTTTGAAACAGGCAGGGGGCCATCTCTGCTGTGGGCATCTGAAGCTTGCCTGTGTGTATTTCTGGGATTCGGTGCAGCTGGCTACCCAGCATGCAGCTCCTGATATCAAGCCTGCGCCGTTTTTGCCATAGGACATGCCCTGTTGTTATGGCAACTGACCTGTCAATTGCATTCCAAACCGGAAAATGGAGCCTACTTCTGGGTCATTTCTGGTTTTGATATAATGCAATGCTAGAAGCAGAGGATGTCCATTTACTCTTGGGATTGATTACATTGGTATCTCAGGAGCCAATGGGAAAAAGGAAATTACGTATCTCACTGCGACGAGGATGGACGGCAGAGGAACAATTTCACCCAACAAAAGGTAATGTAAGAAGAAAAAAAAAGACACTATCCAAAAAAAAAATCGGCAACATATGCAACCGTAGATGTAAATTAAGGTGGAATTTCCACTTTAACTGAATGAAGATTGAAATAAACATAATTTTGATCACAAAATAAAAAAAGAACAGCAGAACGTAAAATATCAAGAGAACGCGTTCAAAAGCAGGGCAAACATTCTGATCCAATAATAAAATACAAAAAAACCCCCCACAAATGTGTATTTTCCTAAAGTGGCTGCTTACACAGAACAAGGAATTGCAGAGCAAAATAGACCAGGTTAGTTCATGTGCTGGTATTATATGTGTAGTTTTATAGATATTTGTAACTGTGCAGCGCTAAAAAGTTCCCACTTGGAAAATGTGACCACTTAAAAGTGCATATAGTGCAAAATGTAAACAATGTAAAGTGTATATCAAACAAATATACAATGTACAACAATCCCTTATGGAAAACACATAAATAAAATGAAATAAAGTCCCAATGTGCAGTAATTTGCTAAAGAAATGCTTCAGTGAATAACGTCCATATATATTCTCAGTATTTCGAATAAAGTCCTTAAATTGCCACGAAATATCACCCCAGATGATGACTTAGTGGTCGAAACACGTTGGGTCTTGCCGCTCAGATGTCATTGCTGTTCCATGTCACATTTATAAGCGCTTTGACATTACTGGAATTGTGAGTTGCTCTCTTTTAACCACTTCCTTACTGGGCACTTAAACCCCCCTCCTGCCCAGACCAATTTTAGGCTTTCAGCGCTGTTGCATTTTGAATGACAATTGCGCGGTTGTGCGACGCTGTACCAAAACAAAATTTTTATTTTTTCCCCACAAATATAGCTTTCTTTTGGTGGTATTTGATCACCTCTGCGTTTTTTATTTATTGTGCTATAAACAAAGAGCGACGATTTTGAAAAAAGAACAATATTTTTTACTTTTTTGCTATAATAAATATCCAAAAAAATATAAAAAAGAAAATTATTCATCAGTTTTGACCGATATATATATTCTTCTACATATTTTTGGTAAAAAAAAAATCACAATCGGCGTATATTGATTGGTTTGCGCAAAAGTTATCGCATCTACAAACTATGGGAATTGATTTATGGCATTTTTACTATTTTTTTTTTTTTTTTACTAGTAATGGTGGCGATCTGCGATTTTTATCAGGACTGCAATATTGCAGCAGACATGTCGGACATTATTGACACATTTTTGGGACCAATGACATTTATACAGTGATCAGAAATATAAATGTCCTCTGTTTACTGTATAAATGTCATTGGCAGTGAAGGGGTTAATACTAAGTGGGCAGTGAAGGGGTTAACTGTGTTCCCTGCATGTGTTCTAACTGTGAGGGGGATGGGCTGGCCGGGACATAACAGATTTAACTGATCCTAGTGACGGGGATCAGTAGATCTGTTATGTCCCCCTCAACAGAACGGAGAACCGCCGTGTTTACATCGGCGGTTCCCCGTTCTGCAGCTGTTACAGGTGATCGGCGGGTCTCGGGCGGACATCGAGTCCGCCCAACCCACGAGCATGCCCACGCAACGTGTGGCGGCAGCGAGAGCGCGCGGGGAGCGTGCACAAGGGCGGACGTCTGCCGGGCAATTCAGAGCTGCGATGTAGCCGTCTTTCAGCTATAGCACGGATCTGAACTGGTTAATTTTATTAAATATTGGGTACAATTTTACACTATGTGGAGCGTTTCTTTTCCTTTTTGGGTTATACTGGACTATCGGAGGTCTGTTTGCTCTGACTGGATTCTGGAGGGCAGGAAAGCCTATTGGTGTATTACACAATCTGCATACATTGACCCAGCTGGCATATGCTAGACTATGTCCACTTGATCTGGTAAGAATCTATTTTGCTTGGTGGTGGATAACAATCATGTGTGAATGTTGAACAACTTTGGATACATACTTTGTGCCTGATTTGACCCAGCGGGCATACACCCGTCTGTGTCCACTGTTTCTGGTAAACCTCTTAACTGTAGGTGGTGACTTTCCCTTTTTCCGCACATGGTGATATTTCGTGGGAATTTAAGGACTTTATTCGAAATACTGAGAAAATATATGGACATTCTTCACTGAAGCATTTCTTTAGTAAATGATTGCACATTGGGACTTTATTTCATTTTATTTATGTGTTTTCCATAAGGGATTGTTGTACATTGTATATTTGTTTGATATACACTTCACGATTTTGCCAATTGTTCATTGGTTTAAAATTACATTTTTTGATTTGTGCAATATTCTTCTAGAAACACTGTAGATTTTTATAGATATGTTTGTGGACATTACCACTAAATGTTTTTTATGTATTAACTTGCATTTAAAGAGTGACAGCCAATACAATGATTGTATTAATATGTATGCTGTTTAGTTTAGTAAAAGTAATGTAAGAAGAATAGAAAATAAACTATATTCACTTCAAACCTTGTCCTCTAGGTGGTGCATACACACACAATGTTACAGAGCTACACTGCTTACTTGTCAGGACTTTTGATAAATGTATGCAAACGCTAAGGGCTCACTTATATGAGTAGCAGCCTTGGCTGTCCCTCTGAAGAGCCATCTATGGTGGATCGCTTCTCAGAGGCATTTGACAGGTGGTCATGAGGTGATACAAAGCCTCCTCATTGCGTGCTTTAACCCGCGGTTTAAAATATGGCCGATTCACTTGATCGAAGTGCTTTCGGCGGCAGTACTGCCTGCAGAATGAGACATACAGCATTGTGCAAAAGTTTTAGGCAGGTGCGAAAAATGCTATCAATTAAAAATGCTTTCAGAAATAGAAGTGTTAATAGTTTATTATTTTTTTTTTTTTATCAATTAACAAAATGGAAAGGAAATGAATAGAAGATAAATCCAAATCAAACCAATATTTGGTGTGACCATCCTTTGCCTTCAAAACAGAATCAATTCTTCTAGGTACATTGCACACAGTTTTTGAAGGATCTCGGCAGGTAGGTTCTTCCAAACATCTTGGAGAACTAAGCACAGATCTTCTGTGGATGTCGGCTGCCTCAAATCCTTGTCTCTTCATGTAATCCCAGACAGACTCAATAATGTTCAAATCAGGGCTCTGTGGGGGCCAAACCATCACTTCCAGGATTTGTAATTCTTTACACTGAAAATAGTTCTTAATGATATTGGCTGTATGTTTGGGGTCGTTGTCCTGCTGTCTAATAAATTTGGGGCAATCACACGCCTCCCTGATGGTATGGCATGATGGATGAGTATCTGCCTATATTTCTTAGCATTGAGGACACCATTGATCCTGGCCAAATCTCCGACTCCATTTGCTGAAATACAGCCCCAAACTAGCAAGGAACCTCCACCATGCTTCACAGTTGCCTGCAGACACTCATTATTGTACTGCTCTCTAGCCCTTCACCAATAAACTGTCTCCTGTTACAACCAAATATTTTAGATTTTGACTCATCAGTCCAGAGCACCTGCTGCCATTTTTCTGCACCCAGGCTCCTATGTTTTCATGCATAGGATGTGGAAACAAGGCTAAACTGGTCAAATACACATGAAAACATAGGATATGGGGCGCAGAAACGCTGTTTATACATTGTCTTATGCAGCATGCTACTATGGAGGGATCTGTAGAAGGATCTGAAGCCCAGGAGTGGATTGATTCACCCCCAGGGCTTAGCGCTGGCCCTGGCTGTTAATGGAACTAAATGTTCCTGGTACCTAGAAGAACCACTAAGGCTGGGTTCACACCATTGTTAATTGGAGGCGGATTCTCCGCCTCCAATTCGCAATAGCAGGAAATTTTGACCGGCTCTCTATGGAGCCAGTTCACATATCTCCGCAGTGTGTACGTTGCCATTTGCACAGAAATGCTGTGCGTATTTTGGTCCATTTCAGGTCTAAACTCAGCCCAAATTCAGACCTGAAATGGTGAACCAGGACGCACCGGACCTCTGCTGTGAGCCGCATGCAATTGATATGTGAACCCAGCCTTAAGGCTCTTGGTATTTAAGAAAAGCACTGACATAACTCTCCAACTTTTTGCGATGACGAGGGACACCTTTGAGCGCAAAGTACTTACACAGCCCTGCCACACCCCCAGTTAACTGAGAAGAACTGAAGTGGTTGTAAAGGCTGCAGCTGTCCTATATTTCTGAACCAGTGGATGGGGTTTACTCTCCTGGGTGAAGCTGTGTTTGTACAGGATTTCTGTCAGTGCTGTTTGTTTGCTCTTGAGTAAGAATGGGCTTGGGCGTGTTGGGAACCGAATGTACCTGAGCCTGCCAGGAAGTGAACCCTGCTCTGTGCTAATCACAGGCAGTGAGGCAGCCACACATCGGGCAAAACGTCTCATTGCTCGTGATTAGCGCAGGGTTCACTTCCTGGCGGGCTCGGGCAAGTTCGGTTCCGAACACGCCCAAGCCCATTCTTACTCTTGAGGGCTAGGAGTTGGGAAAAGGAGTGTGATGTGAGAGAGGCCTTTGTACAGGTCCTTAACCACTTCAGATCCGCGCTGTAGCCGTTTGACGGCTACAGCGCAGATCTACTCTGCCAAGAGGCCATCAATAGACGTCCTCCCCTTTACACGGCCCCAGACTCGCTCAGGCAGCCGCCGGCGGCGCGTGCCGCAACACACTGCGCGAGCGTGCCCACGGGTCGGGTGGACTCGATGTCCGCCAGAGACCCACGATCCCTTTACAGATAGCCAGACCAGGGAACTGCCAATGTAAACATGTGAGGAGGGGCATGACAGATCTACTGATCCCTGTGTTTGGGATCAGTTAGATCTGTTATGTCCCTGTTAGCCCCACCCCCACACAGTTAGAACACATACAGGGAACACATTTAACCCCTTGATCGCCCCCTTAGTGTTAACCCCTTCCCTGCCAATGACATTTATACAGTAATCAGTGTCCATTTTTAGATCTGATCGCTGTATAAATGTCATTGGTCCAAAAAAGTGTCAAAAATGTCAGACATGTCCGCCGCAATATTGCAGTCCCAATAAAAATCGCAGATCGCCGCCATTACCAGTAAAAAAAAATAATAATAAAAACACCATAAACCAATTTCCATAATTTGTAGGTGCTATAACTTTTGCGCAACCCAATCAAAATACGCTTATTGCGATTTTCTTTTTACCAAAAATATGTAGAAGAATATATATTGGCCTAAACTGAGGAATAAACGTGTTTTTTATTTTTGGATATTTATTATAGAAAAATTTAAAGAATTGTTGTTCTTTTTTTCAAAATCGTCGCTCTTTTTTTGTTTATAGCGCAAAAAATAAAAACCGCAGAGGTGATCAAATACCACCAAAAGAAAGCTCTATTTGTGGGAAAAAAGAACGTCAATTTTGTTTGGGTACAATGTCGCATGACCGAGCAATTGTCATTCAAAGAGTGACAGCGATGAAAACTGAAAATTGGTCCGGGCAGGAGGGGGGTTTAAGTGCCCAGTAAGCAAGTGGTTAACCACTTCAGCCCCGGAAGAATTTCCCACTTTAGGACCAGAGCACTTTTTGCGATTCGGCACTGCGTCGCTTAAACTGACAATTGCGCGGTCGTGCGAAGTTGTACCCAAACAAAATTTGCGTCCTTTTTTCCCACAAATAGAGCTTTTTTTTGGTGGTATTTGATCGCCTCTGCGTCATTTCTGATCGCCGCTATAAACAAAAGAAGAGCGACCATTTTGCAAAAAAACCCAAATTTCTTACTTTTTGCTAAAATTCAAATCCAAAGAAAATATATAAAAAAACATTTTTTTTCACCGTTTTTGGCCGATTTATATAATTCCTCATATTTGCAATAAAAAAAATTGCAATCGGCGTTTATTGATTGGTTTGAGAAAAAGCGGCCGCGTTTACGGATGGTGAGAATTCATTTCTGGGGTTTTTATTTTTTTTTTATTTTTTACTAGTAATGCGGGCGATCTGCGATTTTTGGGGCGGACATGTCGGAACATTTTGACACTTTTTTGGGACCAATGACATTTATTCAGCGATCAGAAATTTAAATGTCCACTGATTACTGTATAAATGTCATTGGCAGTGAAGGGGTTAACCTGCAGGGGGCAGTGAATGGGTTAATCGTGTTCCCTGGGTGTGTTCTTACTGTGGGGGGGTTGGGCTAACATGGGCATGAGAGATCTAACTGATCCCATTGACAGGGATCAGTAGATCTCTCATGCCCCACTGACAGGGCGGGGAACCGTTCTTTCTCTGTAGCCGCTCATCGCGGCTCACCGGCGGACATCGGGTCCGCCCGAGCCGCGGGCACACTCCCCAGGAGTGCGGCGGGTGCACGCGCCCCCTGGTGGCCAAATGCGAATCGCCGCTTATTTACGGCGATTCGCGCAGCGCTCCCCCACTGCCGCCGTGAAAAGACAGCGCGCGGTGGGGAACCGGTTAAAGACACCTTGCTACCACAGTCCCTGCTGGTTGTGCACTGCAGCTCCCAATATCTCTAGGCATCACAGAGCCTATGTGAGCGCATTAAGACCACCTATAATTTGGGGTCTTTGCAGTCAGTAAGAGGCTGTGTGTGTACAGATGCTGTAACTCACTGGGAGATCTTGGATTTCACTTTATTTTAATTTGGATTTGCTTTATTTTAATTCACATTATTTGTATCACCAAAGTGATTCTGAAGCTCCTCATTTTGCACAAAGCAGTCCCAATCCTCTTCTATGCCCAGTCTTGTCTAGTCCCAAGCTCCTTGCTATGGGGGTTCTCAAGCAGGCTCATTCCTGAGCATTTTCCATTCACACACAGAGCGTGGCTCACCCCCTTCTCTCCACTGACTAATTGACAGCAGTGTGAGCCAATAAGGAGAGAGAGACTCATAAGAGCCGCTGCTCTCATGCATATCGCTGGATCCAGATGGGGCTCAGATAAGTATAAGGGGGGCTTCATACAGAATTCCTTACAGTAAAAAAAAAAAACCGGAGTTAGACTTACCGGTAACTCTGTTTCCAGGAGTCTTCCAGGACAGCCAATGAGAGATGGAGCTCATCACACCTGACAGGAAACACATTGCACAGCTCTTTAAAAGGCGGTCCCTCAGGCATCTGGTCAGTTTTATCCAAGAACCGAAGGACGGAGCTGAAAAACAGTTTTTTAAAAACATACACCGACTTATTTATGCATACAAGGGTGGGAACGTGCTGTCCTGGAAGACTCCTGGAAACAGAGTTACCGGTAAGTCTAACTCCGGTTTTTTCCCCAGTCGTCTTCCAGGACAGCCCTTGAGAGGATACAAAAGTACTCACTCTATTTGGGGTGGGACCACTGCTTGGAGGACTTTCCTTCCAAACGCCTGATCCTGACTCCCCAACAGATCCACTCGATACTGTCGAATGAATGTGGACATACTCGACCATGTGGCAGCCTTGCATATCTGCTCCGGGGTAGCACCGGCTCTTTCCGCCCAGGAAGTTGCTAATGCTCTTGTGGAATGAGCATTTAGCCCTTGTGGAGGACTCAAGTGTAGTGCCTTGTAGCCTTCTGTTATAGCCATCTTGATCCACCTTGCTATCGTCCCCTTGGAGGCTTGTTTTCCCTTCCGGGCTCCTGAGAAAAGGACAAACAGGACCTCCGATGATCTGAAACCCCTGGTGGCTTCCAGATAAGCTATTAGGGTTCTCCTCACATCCAATAGGTGTAACTGCTCTTCTTTACTGTTAGCTGGTTTACTACAGAAGGAAGGAAGGATTATGTCCTGGGTTCTATGAAAAGCAGAAGAGACTTTGGGTATGAATGCTTGGTCGGTCTTGAGAACGACTCTATCCTCCAGGATTTGCAAAAAGGGCTCTCTGATTGATAGAGCCTGCAGTTCACTCACCCTGCGTGCAGATGTCATGGCTATGAGAAAAACAGCCTTAAGCGTGATTAATCTAACAGACGCTTCTGATAATGGCTCAAAAGGGTCCGAGATGACCGCTTTCAGAACAATAGACAAATCCCACGTTGGGATTTCTGACAAATAATAGGCTGCATTCTGGTAACCGCTTTGCAAAATCTGTTTATAAGCGGGTCCTGCTGTAAGGATTGCTGCAAATAAACCGAGGGGGCTGCGATCTGCACCTTAATAGTGCTTAAGGCTAGACCTTTGTCCAGACCCTCTTGTAAAAAATTCAGAATTACTGGAGAATTCACTTCTTCTTCCCCAGTTTCTGACCGCCATAAATGAAACCTTCTCCGCACCTTTCTGTATATAGCCCTTGTGACGGGCTTACGACTCTGTAGTAGAGTTTTAATCACTCTATCTAAAATACCCCTTGCTCTTAAGATATCCGTTTCAGATGCCATGCTGCTAAGTTTAGCATGGCTGGATTGGGGTGAAGTACTGGCCCCTGCGTAAGCAGTTTCTGCCTGCGTGGTAACATCCAGTGAGGCTGAGTTGCTAACGATAGAAGTGTCGAGAACCAAGCTCTCTTTGGCCAGTAAGGCGCTATTAGGATTAGCGTTGTGCGTTCTGCTATGAACTTCTTTAACACTCTTGGAATCAAGTGAAGAGGTGGAAAGGCATAGCAAAGCTTGAAATTCCACTCTGTCTGGAGGGCGTCTATCGCTATAGGCTGATCTTCCGGATTGAGAGAGCAGAAGTTTGGCAGATTGGAATTTGCCTTGTTGGCAAATAAGTCGACCTCCGGTAGACCCCATCTGGTTGCTATCTGAGCAAAGACTCCTGGATCCAGTGACCATTTCTCTTGAGAAATGGCTTGTCTGCTTAGTCGGCTAGGACGTTTTGTGTTCCCTTGAGATGGATTGCTGCAAGGGATTCTAAATTCCTCTCTGCCCAGACGAAAATTTCCTGGGCCACCAATCTCAGACTGAGACTCTGAGTTCCGCCCTGCTTGTTTAAGTATGCTACTGCTGTTAAATTGTCTGATCTGACCTGAACATGTCGCCCTTCGATTCCTTTTGCCACTGCCTTCAACTCTCTGTAATTGGAGGACCGCTGACTTTGTAAATGCGTCCACCCTCCTTGCGCCCACTGACCGCCCAGATGGGCTCCCCAGCCCCAACTGCTGGCGTCTGTGGTCAGTATGTGAGAAACTGGACATACCCACAGAACCCCCTTCTGTAGATTGTCCTGACATCTCCACCACCATAAGGCCTGTCTCACCCTTGATGGAATAACCATCATGTCCTCTAGGTCCTTTCTCCCCAAATTCTGCAGGAGAAAAGCCTGAAGCTGTCTCTGGTGGAACCTGGCCCACTTGACTGCTGGAATGGCAGACGTCATGAGGCCTAGTACAGACATGACTTCCCTTACGGTGACGGGAAGATTTGTTTGGAGCCTTGCTATTCTCTGCACGAGATGTTCTATCTTCTCCTGTGGTAGTGAGATCTTCTGTCTGATGGAATTGATCGTGTACCCTAAAAATTGGATCTCTTGGGAGGGGAAGAGATTCGACTTTTCGGTACTTACTATCCACCCCAGGTGGGCTAACCACTTCTGTGCGACCTTTAGGTCTTCCTGAAGCCTTTCCTTCGTTGGTGCCATGAACAGCAAATCGTCTAGATACGGTATCACATTTATCGCTTGTAACCTTAATGGTGCGAGGGTTTCTGCCAGGATCTTGGTAAAGATCCTTGGCGAGGCAGAAAGACCGAACGGCAAGGCCCTGCTTTGGAAATGGTATACGCGTTGTCCTATCTGCAATGCCAGTCGGAGGTACCTTTGGGAACTCTTTCTGATGGGCACATGCAAATAGGCATCTTTTAAATCTATGGTCGCCATGAAGTAACCCTTCTGCAGCAGACCTCTGATTGAATAAATAGATTCCATCCTGAACCTTTTGTACTGAATTGTTTCGTTCAAGGGTTTTAGGTTTAGGATTAGCCGATATTTGCCTGAGGGCTTCTGTACTAAAAAGACGTGTGAGTAGAAACCCTCCCCCTCCTCCTGTTTTGGGACTGGGACCAGGACTCCTTGGTCTACCATTTCCCCTATTAGTAGAGGTAACGCTTTGGCTTTTCCCGGATCTCTTGGGAGCTGGGTGATCAATACTCTTGAGGGGGGTCTCTTGCTGAATTCCAAGGAGTACCCCTTTGCTATCACACCCTGAATAAATTTGTTGGAGGTTATTTCCCGCCATTGTGGAAGGAATCTCTCCAACCTTCCCCCCACTTGGCTTGTGGCATCATTGTTTGTATCCCTCTGCCTTGGTATTTTGGCTAGGAGGGTTAAAGAGCACATTCGCTCTTTGTCTGCCCTTTTGACCAGTCCAGTGCTTTTTAGGTCTACCCCTGTCTTGCAGGTTCTTCCACTCCTCCTTATTTTGTCCCTTGTAAGGACGACAAAAATTTTCTGGGATAGAATTTCTTTTTGGCTGGAAAAGTCTTTTTCCTGTCGGCTGTTCGTTCTAAGGCCTCGTCTAATTTATCTCCAAAAAGAAATTTCCCTGAAAGTGGAACACTACAAAGGCGGAGCTTGGATGAGGTATCTCCAGGCCAAGTTTTAAGCCAGAGGGCCCTTCTAGCTGCTACTGAAAGTGCAGCTGATCTAGCTGATAATTTGACCGACTCCGTTGATGCGTCCGCAATGAAACCAACGGCTTTATAGAGCATAGGAAATGATTTCAACAATTCCTCTCTAGGTGTCCCTGCTATTAGATGTCCTTGCAACTGCTTTAACCAGAATTCAAAGTTCCGGGCTACACAGGTTGTGGCCAAAGCTGGTCTAAGGTTGGCCATTGCGGTGTCCCAAGATCGCTTGAGGATTATATCCCCCCTTTTATCCATTGGGTCAGCCAGGTGCCCCATATCATCAAACACCAAGTCTGAGTGCTTAGAGACTTTTGCCAAAGGAGCATCCAGTTTTGGCGTCTGGTTCCAGACTGAGTCTGGATTGTCATCAAAGGGGAATCTCCTCTTGAGACTATTCGAAAAAAAGGGTCTTTTCTCAGGCTCAGACAACTCTTTTAGTACAAAGTCTGTCATGACCTTGTGTACTGGGAAAACCCTGGGCTTTTTCTTGTCCAGTCCCTGGTACATCTTGTCATGTCTGGAGAGTGGGGCTTCCTCCTCTTTGATTTCCAAAGTATCATATATAGCCCCCAGCAATTCGTCCACTTCCTCCTGTGAAAGTTTAAACCTGGAAATGGATGTTTCATCCTGACCTTCGTCCTGTCCAGAGGACTGAGCAGAATCCGGGTCAGTGGAAAGATGTGGGATTTCCCTACTCCCCGATGGCTCTCCTAAGCCTGAAGAGGGGTGAGTAGGTGAGGTGGGTACCTGCGCTGGTTTGTCCAGGACCCTCCCTGGTACCTGGACCTCTGAGATAAGTCTCCTGAATGATGAAAAGGTAGACTGAACCTCATCCTTGAAGGAGCATAGGAATTTGCTAAAAGGGGAATCTTCCTCTGTTTGTAGGACCCCTGTAATGCATGCCTGGCATAAGGTTTTAGCATAATTTGAGGGCAGTCTGGTGCTGCAAGCTGGGCATTTTCTTTTGTCCATTTTAGCAGCTGCCTTCCCCACTTTAGAATGCTCCTTCTAGCGGAGAGGATGACAAAAAATAGGGACAGTTAAAATGTACAACATATTAACCACCTGCCCTCCTAGTACCCACCCGAGCTACACTAAAGGTTTCACATAAATGCCTTTGCTAGCTCAGTACATCCTGAAAAAATAGGCACAGGAAAAAAGGTTCTGGCACCGCCAGCCTACCTGTGAAGAGCCGGTGCTGGCTTCACCCGAAGCGTGTGCCTCCATACTGCAGTCCTCGGCGCTGTAGCCATGCTGTGGCGCCTTTAATATGACACCGCCCCGGCCCTCCCCTTCCTCTCTGCGCCTGGAGGTAGGAACTACTTCCTCCAGAGCACGGTGATGATACACGTCCGCCGGAAGTGACGCTCCGCTCTCCTCCGGTGTACAGCGCGAATTTTCAAAAAACAGGATGAGGAGAGAAAAAATGTCTCCAGCGCTGCTGCCTACATGCATCCCCACCGCCCACTCCCTCGCCGGGCTCTGGAGAGAGGTAAGAGGACGGGGAACTCCTGCACCTGCGGAGGGAACCTGTTTGGCCAAAGGAGAGATTTTATCTGCAGTCATTCCTTTGCTGTCTTAACTTGCTTCTGGCTTGCCTCCCCGGCAGCCCTTGAGCTGTGGAGCTCTCCTTACTCCCTCTTTAGAAGACGGTTCCTCTGCAACATGTCTCCTCGGCTGAGGAAACACAAAAAAACTGACCAGATGCCTGAGGGACCGCCTTTTAAAGAGCTGTGCAATGTGTTTCCTGTCAGGTGTGATGAGCTCCATCTCTCAAGGGCTGTCCTGGAAGACGACTGGGGAAAAAAAAACCTTCCTTTGTAACCTGGGCATTGTAATTATTGTGTTGATTTTAATTTTAATATGTTTAAAGACACAGTGCAACAATATGGTGATATCATTTGTGCACTTGTATTTTAGTGTTTTGAGTGCAGCTGTGAATAATTATTGGGGTATTCACTTGAAGCCTTTGCCCCCTTGGGAGTTGCTGAAAGTAGTGGTTTGACCCGTCACACAAACTTCTTCAGCCTAGCTAGCACATGGTGAGGCCTGCTCTCAGTTAGCACAGCCTCTGAACCACCCTTTGCAGGCAGGGACCACAGGCCCCTACAGTGTAGAAAAGTTAGTTGAAAGTGCTAGCTAGCCTTGATGGATTACTGCTCCCAGCCCATCCTCTTCCAGCCCTCCTGGCTGCAACGGCCCTCTCCACTGCCACAGTGACACAACAGTCCCAACTGGCTCCTGCACCCTTCTCAGACTGTCTCACACCCAAATCTGCTCCGGTGTGCCTCTTACAGCTTCCCAGGGTGTTTATCACTCACTGACACAGTTCCTTTACTGGAGACCTTCCTGGCAGTACTCTCTCCTGCTGTCCTTCACTTGCTCTCTCACTTGTGCCTCTGTTCCAGGATCTCACTATCCTCCTGGATGCACCCGAGCCCCAGGCCGAAGTCACCCCCCCCCCCCCCCAGACTGGTGGCTTCCTCAAGGCCCCAACAGCCTTCGCATTACTCCATCTCTTCCACCCGAACTCTCCTCCCCGGCTGGGCTGACCCCCAGTATTTGACAAGACCTGCCCCCTGCCAATCCACAGTAGGGATTAGTCAGGGCTTCTCAAAACACCTCAGGCAGTCCCTCTTCAACACCTTTTCTTCTAGAACCCTCCAGAAGCAAAGGGGGGGTTACTGAGAGGTGCCATCACCGGAGAGTAACCAACCACTCCCTAAGCCACTGCCAGCCCAGAATCAAAAGAATCCGGCCTGACTTTCAGTCAAGCCTGACTAAATTTACCTCACCTACCACAAAAATCTATCACCTAGCACCTACCTAGAGGTAGAGTGTGCTACACAATAGCACCAAGCACAGTTTTTTCAGTTAATATTGTTAGTACTGAGATGCAACAAAGAGCCAAAAGGTGAAGGATATTTTATTTAAAATTTTTTTTTATTATAAATACACAGTGCTTAACAATCTGATTTTCGTAAGGCTTATGTTCGGTGTACAGAGAGATCCAGGACCTGGTTTTACTGTCTGGCAGGAATGCCTGGATTACAAAGCTGGTTGAATAAAACCTTTGGCAAGTAATATCTATGGATGTTACCTGTGTATCTGTTTGGCAGCAGTTAAGGTATTAATGATGGAGCTTTAAATCCAGCTATGGACGGTTCGACTATTGGCCGCTCCCTGCTGAACCAAGCCAAGATTCCATCCATGAACCCATGGTTGCAGGAAAGAAAATCGCAGCATCTATGACTGGCTTTTGAATCAGTCTATAACAAGGACAATATAGTTCAATCTCAGTGTAGGCTCAACAAATGTGGTAAGTGTGAACGATTTGTGTTTTGTGTTCAGACAGCGCTTGCAATACGTGATCTATTGTGGTGTTCTCTATTGCTAATTCAATTATTCATACATTGCTGCATCAATAAAGCATATAATAAACAATAATAATAAACAATAATAATAAAACAGTGATTGCTGCTGTAGCTCAGCAGCGTATCTAGCTTGTGGCTATAGTGAATGAATAAACAAATACACTAAATGAACTTTACAGTGTGATTTCAATGAGAAAACAATTGCAATAGTTATTATAAAAAGCTATTGTAAAAAATATAAAAAATATATATAATATATCTGAACGTGTATATATTTAACCTAAACCGTGACTCGTGTCGTGAAAATGAACCTGAAATATATAATATATATAAAAAATATAAAAAATGTTATCGAAAAATATTATTGATAACGTTAACAAAAGAGTAACTTTAGTGTGACATTTCAAGTAAATCACATAAACAAATAAGTAAGTGATATCGGTGTTCGATCTATGCGACGACTCGATGTCGTCGTTAGTGACAAAATAATAATAACAAATAATAATAACAAATAATATACGAAATAACTACGTCGTTACATACTTATTAACTTAATCGTTATCTCTTGTGGTGTTATCTAGT
>BLSH010134698.1:242002-253852 GCA_018402905.1 Glandirana rugosa
TCTAACCCTCTTATGAAATATGCCGGGTAGGATTGAGCCAGTGGTTGGATATACATATCAATGTATTCTCCCAATCTGGAGAACAGGGAGTCTATGCCGTTTATAATTGGTCTTCCTGGTGGCGTTGTTTGATTTTTGTGGATTTTTGGCACTTGATATATAACCGGAGTTCTGGGTGCTTGTGGGAGTAAATATTTGTATTCTTTTCCTGTGAGTATGCCCTGTTTATGTGCCTTCTTCAATAATTTCTTCAGTAAGGTTCTGTAATTTTTCAGGGGGTTCCGGGTCAGTGTTTTGTAAGTTGATTGGTCATTTACTAGTCTGTTTAGTTCTGTCTTGTAGTCCTCTAAGTTGAGGATGACCAGACCTCCCCCTTTATCTGCTGGTCTTATTACCACTCCTTTTCTTTTTTCTAATTCTTTTATGCCTTCCCATGTTTCCTTTGCTCCCTTCGGTTTTTTTCTTTTTCTTTTGGGGATCAGCTTGATATCTTCTTCCACGAGTTTTTTGAAAGTTTCGATAAAATGATTATTGGGTATTTTGGGGTTGAACGTGGATTTATTTTTGAGTCCGCTGTGATGGTAGATGCTATGTTCTATTTCTTTTTTCTTTTCTTCCTTGTCTTGGAAGTACTTTTTAATTTGCAATTTTCTTATAAATTTTTGTAAATCAATATACGTGGTAAAATCATCTGCGTTTTTGTTGGGTGCAAATTTTAATCCTAAATCCAACACTTTTAATTCAGTTTCCGTGAATTGTACTGAGCTTAAATTAAAAATACCTTGTCCTATTATTCTCTTTTTCTTTTTGCTCTTGCCTCCCCTGCATCCTCTTCGTTTCGTTCCTCCTCGCACCTAGCACATAGAATACCATATTAACATCAAAGGATACGCGCTGCCCAAGGCACACACACCTTCCAGAAAACGTAGGCTCAACAAAGACGACCAAACAACCTGCAAAAAAAATTCTGTGTTTTACCATCAACCATCTAGAATATCAGCAACATCTGCTAAAACATTTTGTATCTTGCAACACGCTTCTCCTCTACCCAAGGCGTAAAGATATATTTAATAGGCTTCAAAGGGGAAATAAAGCGCAAAATTTCTCGTCCACTTAAACACAATTTACTGCCATCTTTGTATTTCCTCTCCAATCATGCTGCATCAAGTGGGATCATAAAATGGTCTTTTGCAGGTTCAGTGAAACAGTGGAAAGGGTAGACACATTATGAAACATGAGATATTGCGCTGAGCCCTCTTTATTTCAAACAAATACCTTTTTAAAGTCGTTATTTAAAGAATGACTCCTTGGAGAGTAAAGTTTCTACTTTATGAAGGCAGATGTCCTGACGTCCTACAACCCTGACTGCTGGATCCGTCTTCAGCTCTTCAGTCTAAGGACCGATCTCTGTAACTACCAGATTCTTCCTGTGATGCTGCGTGAATGACTTAACAAAACTAAAGGCTTACTCCAACCTCTTCCCTGGATGTCCCTTCAGAAGGATCTTTCTGTAGCAGCCCGATTCTCCCTTTAATGCTTCTTGCATGAGTTAAAGTGTTACTAAACCCAGGACCCTGCATTCACTATATCTGATCTCCCACAGTACACAGAACATGGAAATGCAATTATTTTAAATATAAAATGCTAAATACCTTTTCTCATCGGCAGTATAGAGCAGTCTTATGACTTCTATCAGTGTCTGGTTAAAGATGTTAGGAGGAGTTTCCATTCTCCTCTGACTGTCCTATGAGGCTGCAGGACCCCTGACTCTCTGTCTGGATAGTGCTGATTGGCCCTGTGCTGATCACATGCACTCTCCCAAGAAAAAAAAAAACTCTCTAGCAACTCACACCAAACTGAGCAGGTGCAGCTTGTTCCCTAGCCTCTGTTCTATCAGGAGATGGTGTGGGGACAGTGGACAAAGGGGAGGATCAGAGAAGACAGGATCAAACAGTCTTTTTACACAATGTGGAGGATTAACCCCCTTAGGCTCCACAGTGAGTAGAACAAGCATGCTTTACCGCATATAAAGACTGATTTTACTGTTGTGGGTTTAGTAACATTCTAACGTGACCCTAAATGATTTCCTTGTTCTCCAAAAATAATCCATACACTTCCAGTACTTAATGCAGAATATCACTCTCAATCAGCATTGACTATTTTTAATCATTCTGCTGCTAGCATTCGTAAATAGATAGGAAGGTAGGTCAGATTTACTTATTTTAAAAACTTTTTTTTTTTAACCAGTTCCACACTGCCTACTTTCTATTTACGGTGGCAGTGTGGACGCTGGGCGCCAATCGCCGTAAAAAAGCGGCGATCTGCGAGTGGCCGTTAGGGGGTGCGCCCGCCACACTCCTGAGGAGTGTGCCCGCGGCTCGGGCGGACCTGATGTCCGCCGGCGAGCTGCGATGAGCGGCCACAGGCAAAGGACGGGGAACAGCCGATGTAAACACGGCGGTTCCCTGCTCTGTTAGTGGGGGCATGGGTGATCTACTGATCCCTGTCAATGGTAGCCCAACCCCCCCCCCCCCACAGTTAGAACACACCCAGGGAACACAGTGAACCCCTAGATCTCCCCCTGCAGGTTAACCCCTTCCCTGCCAATGACATTTATACAGTAATCAGTGGACATTTAAATTTCTGATCGCTGAATAAATGTCATTGGTCCCAAAAAAAGTGTCAAAAATGTCCGACATGTCCGCTGCAATATCGCAGTACCACTAGTTAAAAAAAATAAATAAATAAAAACCCCAGAAATGAATTCTCACCATCTGTAAACGCGGCCACTTTTGCGCAAACCAATCAATAAACGCAGATTGCGATTTTTTTTTTCCACAGATATGAGGAAGAATATAAATCGGCCAAAACCGATGAAAAAAAAAAATTTTTTATATATTTTTTTTGGATTTGTATTTTAGCAAAAAGTAAGAAATTAGTTTTTTTTTGCAAAATGGTCGTCCTTCTTTTGTTTATAGCGGTGATCAGAAATGACGCAGAGGGGATCAAATACCACCAAAAGAAAGCTCTATTTGTGGGAAAAAAAGGACGCAGAATTTCGTTTGGGTACAACGTCGCTGGCTGTGCAATTGTCTGTTATAGCGATGCAGTGCCGAATTGCAAAAAGTGCTCTGGTCCTAACCTGGGAAATTCTTCCGGGGCTGAAGTGGTTAAGATTTGTTCAGTTGCTTCCTGGTTTCTGGCCAAGGCAAGTAATGCCATACATCCCAGGAGTCTTCAGGAGAGGAGGGGTTTTCTAAGCTAAGCACACTTTCCTACCTACATGCATGCGTTAAGGGATTCCAGGAAGTAAATGCTACATGAATCATCTGCACTTACTCAAGAGAGCCATGGCCAGAAGTGGTGGGGGTGTTTTTCAAAGTGATTTCTCAGCAAAATAAAGCATGGAGACATGGATGGATGGGGAAGTTTTGGTGCTCAGATGCAGTGTAGTTTCACTTTAATGGGCTCTGAGATGTATTTTTAATACAATTGTTTATTACTGTGTACAGACATGGCCAAATGTTTTGAGGACACAAATATTCATTTTCACAAATTATGCTGCCTTTTTATGATGGCAATTTGAGAATTTTATGAAAAGTGATCAGACGAATTGCAAAGCCCGTCTTTGAAAATTAACTCGATCCCATAAAAAAAACATTTCGCCTGCTTGGCTTCTCAGGCCTCTACAGACTGTCCACTGTCTTCTCCCCAGCCTGCTCCAACCTTCTCACCCAACTCCCAGGGGCTGCCACTCACCGACACCGGTGGATCCTTTAAAGAGTCCTCTATGTGGCCTTTCTGCTCTCCTGCTCCCTTGTGCCGCTCCAGTTGATTCAGCTGTGGGATCGGGGCACCACCCGTGCAGAGCTTGCTCAGGAATGGCAGCAGGCAAGTGTGAATGCATCTGCCCGCACAGTGAGGAGAAGACATTTGGAGGATGGACTGCTGTCAAGAAGGGTAGCAGAGGCCACTTCTCTCCAGAAAAAGCATCAGAGACTGACTGATATTCTGCAAAAGGTAAAGGAATTGGTGAGGACTTGGGTAAAGTAATTTTCTCTGATGAATCTCCTTTCCAATTGTTTTGGGCACCCGGAGAAAACTTTGGAGAAGAAAAGGTGAGCGTTACCATCAGTCCCGTGTCATGCCAACAATAAGGCATTTATGTGTAAAGGTTGCTTTTTAGCCAAGGGAGTGGGCTCACTCACAATTTTGCCTAAGAACGCAGCCATGAATATGTAGCCATGTGCCCCTTTGGGGGTGACTGGTAGGTAGTTGTGGTCCACCTGCCCACTGCCCTCAATCACGATTTCCACACACAGTCACTGAACAGGCCGGTACTTTGCTTTTGTGGTTTTACTTAGGGGTTAAATTTGGATGGGGATAGGGATGACTGTGGGATGCCCAAGAACAAATCATGGGCCCTTCTATATACACCGTTGTATATACACTCCTCCTCTCTCCTGCGCACTACTTGCTGCTACAGACCTGAAAGGCACTTTATCAGACCTCAATGACACTTCCTCTTCCACCACAGCTAGCACATGATGAGGCCTGCTCTTACTGTTAGCAGGAGCTCTGGACCACCCATTGTGGGTATAGGTCACAGGCTCCCAGTTGTGAAGCCATGGACCCTCATTTGTGTAGCTAAGTACACTGGTGCTAGCTGAGCACTGAATGAACTACAACTCCCAGCCCATCCATCTTCCAGGCCCCTCTGGCCTGCCTTACTGTCCAGTGGCCTTCCTTTGCCTGCTTGGCTTCTCTGACCTCTACAAACTGTCCATTGTCTTCTCCCCAGCCTCCTCCAACCTTCCCATCCAACTCCCAGGGGCTGCCACTCACCAACACTGGTGGATCCTTTAAAGAGTACTCGATTTAGCCTTTCTTCTGCTCTCTTGTGCCACTCCAGGAACCAACTCCTCTTCCTGGCTGCATCCAAACCACCAGGCCTCAAGGTCACCCCCCCCCCCAGACTGGGGGCTCCCTTCCCGGGTGAGGCCTCCACAGCACCTCAGCTACATCTCCCATCTTCCCTCCCTGAGCCACTCCCCAGCCCAAATCAAAACAATCAGGGCTGCATTAACTGTCAGGCCTTAGTTTTTACCTCTCCTAACAAAAACGCACTAAAAAAAACACACCTATCACTATGGGGGTGCTACAAATAAATTGTACAAAAACATCCTCCGGGAGAAACTTCTCACAACCATCTAAAAACAGTTTGGTGAGGAACTATGCCTTCTCCGCATACTGGAGCACTTTGCCTTAAGGCAAAAGTTATAACGAAGTGGCTTGGGGAACAAAACTTTGACATTTTGGGTCCATGGCCAGGAAACTCCCCCAGACCTTAATCCCATTGAGAACTTGTGGTCGATTCTCAAGAAGCGGGTGAACAATCCCCCCCCCCCCCCCCGGCATAAAGTCTGGCAAGCTCCAAGCATTGATTTTGCAAAAATGGGCTGCCATCGGTCAGGATGTGGCCCAGAAGTTGATTGACAGCATGCCAGGGGGAAATGAAGGTCTTGAAAAAAGGTCAACACTGACTCTTTGCATCAACTTAATGTAATTGTCAATAAAAGCCTTTGACACTTATGAAATGCTTGCAATTATGCTTCAGTATACCACAGTAACATCTGATAAAAAGATCTAAACATTGAAGCAGCAGACTGTGAAAATTAATATTTGTGTCATTCTCAAAACTTTTGGCCACGGCTGTATTTCTGCCTCCTTGTAATGTGCTCTGTGAGCTCCCCAGCCTACCTTTTTTCCCCTCATCATTTGTTTGGAATGAGGAGTGGACATTAGTTGCAGTTGTGTGGTGCTCTAGCTTTGTCTTCCATTTATGATTTCATTTTCTAGGCATTTGGGGCATTTAAAAAGCAGACATAGAAACCAAAAAAAAAAAAAAAAGACCAATTTTTCAAAAACTAGTCTAGAGTTAAAGTGGTAGTAAAGTGTATGTATATATATATATAAAAAATAATGCCATAAGGTTGTACTAGCACACTATGACACATTAACCTGTAAAAGAGATCCCTCTAGTGGCACGCTGTCTCTGCAGACAGGGCTTCCATCTGCACCCAGTCTTCTGGCCGTTTACATGACCAAGCCACAATGACGTCACTCCCGCACATGCGCATGGGAGTCGCGGCCATGGCACAGCGCTCAGGATTGACAGCACATTCAGTGTGCCCTCAATTCAGAGCAGTGCGCATACACTGGTGATGTTACTGGCTGCAAAATTGTGACTATCCCCTAAACGATGCATGTTTATATATTCATTGCACCTACAGATAAGCTTTATTAAGCTTACCTGTAGGTACCCATAACCAAGCATTGTTTACTACCGCTTTAAAACCTTTTTTTTTTGGAGGGGGAGTGGTACAAACACAACTTCAGCTAAAGATTTTCATTTTATTTTTTTGAGCAAAACGAATGAAAATGGCAGCAGGATCAAATAATAGATTACATTTTATATGTTATTCAGTACTAGCAGTTGCTGCTATTGCCCTGGCATGTCTGCTTTTGCTAGAGCCAGCACAGCCAGAGGCAGTGCAGATGGTGAAGCCAATAAACAGCTATTTGTGCAGCAGTTTAACCGAGATTTCCTTGGTGCCACCCACATTTCATCATCCTTTGCCTGATCTACTGATCTGACTTTGAATGTCAAATTTAAACCAGCCTTTCTTAACCTTTTTACCATGGAGGCACACTTGAAGTAATTTTATGGTCTCAGAGCTCCCCTGCTAAAATCAGATCTACAGCTTATAGTACATTTGCATTATGAAGTAACTTGTAAAAAGTTTTCAAGAATGTGTAGAATATTTAACATTCAAAGTGATTAATATTTTAACCTCCCTCTGCTCTATATGACACAATTATTTATAGTAGTAATCATGGACTTAAACAATAATAGTCAGAAAAATGCCAGTAAAAATTGTAGTGCCATCCATACATTAGTGGTCATTGGAGTAGTGACACTTACATTGGTGGACAGAGGAGAAGTGTCCCCTTACATTGGTGGTCAATGAAGATCAGCCCCCTTACATTGGTGATCAGTATAGATATGTCCCCTAACATTGGCGGTCAGTGGAGAAATGGTCCTCTATAATGGTGATCAGTAGCAATATGCCCCAACCACCCACTACTCATGGAACCCTTAGAAACCTCTGAAAGAGCCCAAGCTTCAACAGGAGCCTGGTTGGAAAAGGTTAGTCTAAAGCAGGGGTATTGAATTAAAATTATCAGAGGTCCAGGGAGAAAAAACATTTTCTTCCAGCAGAGGTCTGGATCACGTTTGATCCTTAATGGCACAACTGAGCATCTGCAAACGCAGTTCGTTTTTGCGAACAACAAAATGCATGGTGTTGCAGTGCCATGCTGCTGAGTGAGGCGCAATTTAAAAGTAGGGCCCTGTGACTTTTTCTGCATGCAAGAGAGCCTATTGAAACAAATGGGCTGCATACATGCAAAATGCAGGTCACAATGATGTAAGCCTAGCCGCAGATCCTTTACATCACAATCTTATTACAACAGAGCTCTCAGTTGTCCCTGCACAGCACAGTCCCCTCTTCTCCCTTCATATCACCCCCCCCCCCTTCACATTCCTGTTCTTACCCCTCTCCTTCATATCACTGTTCTCACCTTTTCTTCATATCACTCCTCTTCACATTGAGGTCATCACCCCCCAACTACTTGAGATTCCTGCCCTCAGCCCCCCTTCATATCATTCCCTTCACATCATCCCCAGCTTCTCCCCATCATTCACAGCAGTGACATAGCCCTCTTCTCTATCCTACCTTATACAGGGTAAAGGGTGGGAGGCACTGAGGGTCTAGAGCTGACATTGGGATGCAGGCTGGATGGAGGGCCAGAGCTACACAACTTTTCTTATTACCCAGCTTGTGATTGATTGCTAGTACTGCCCTGTGTCCTAGCAATCAATCACCTGTTGGTTAACGTAAAAAGTTAATTTAGCAGCTCCCGCCCTCCACCCAGAGCTGTCCTGCCTCCCAATGTCAGCACTTTGAGGATGTCGGTTCTAAATAGCAGGACCGTGACGGTGTGGATAGGACAATGACTCAGTCTGGATCCGGACTGCAGTCCACCATCTAGTGATGCCTGGTCTAAACCTAAACACTGTTAAAATTTTATTTCTGTTCTGCAGATAATAGTCCCTCCACATCTCTGTGAAAGATAACTACACACACATACCAAGTATAGCCAAGAAGCTATGATGGCTATAGGAGATATTGATTTTGATAAAAAGGTTACATGGACATGAAACGTCCCTGCAATCAAACCTTCCAGCAGTGGGATGTGGGCATTTTATACGGTCATACTCCATGTGGACAAGAAGGTGCGCTAAGTACCGGCACATGTGTTTATCTAAATATAGTTTTCTATAGTCCTACATACACTATATTACCAAACACATTGGTACACCTACCTTTACACGCAAATTAACTTTAATAGCATCCCAGCCTTAGCCCGTAGGGTTCAATGTTGAGTTGGCCCACTATTTGCAGCTGTAACAGCTTCAATTCTTCTGGGAAGGCTGTCCACGAGGTTTAGAAGTGTATCTATTGGAATGTTTGACCATTCTTCCAGAAGTGCATTTGTGAGGTTAGGCACTGATGTTGGACAAGGCCTGGCTCGCAGTCTCTGCTCCAATTCCTCCCAAAGGTGTTCTATCGGTTTGAGGTCAGGACTCTGTGCAGGTCAGTCAAGTTCCTCCACCCCAAACTCACTCATCCATGACTTTATGGACCTTGTTTGTGCACTGAATTTCAGTCATGTTGGAACAGGAATGGGCCATCCCCAAACTGTTCCCACAAAGTTGGGAGCATTAAATTGTCCAAAATGTCGTGGTATGCCAACACCTTAAGTGTTACCTTTACTGCAACTAAGGGGCCAAGCCCAGCCGCTGAAATCAACCCCATGCCATAACCCCCCCTCCACCAAATGATTTGCACCAGTGCACAAAGCAAGGTCTATAAAGACATGGATGACTGAGTTTGGGGTGGAGGAACTTCACTGTCCTGAACTCAACCCAATAGAACACCTTTGGGATGAATGAGAGCGCAGGCTGCAAGCCAGACCTTCTCGTCCACATCAGTGCCTCACCTCACAAATGTGCTTCTGGAAGAACGGTCAAACATTACCATAGACACTCCTAAACCTTGTGGACAGCCTTCCCAGAAGAGTTTAAGCGGTTATAGCTGCAAAGGATGAGCCAACTCAATATTGAACCCTACTGACTAAGACTGGGTTGCCATTAAAGTTCATGTACGTGTAAAGGCAGGCATCTCAATACTTTTGGTAATATAGTGTATATAGTTCCCACAGTTGCGTGCATGTAATGGCACTTTGCAAAATTCTTAAAATACCAAATCAAGCATTTTTTAATTCAATCAGACATTGCACAGTTTTGTCCAGTTTTAATAGTCTTACCTCCATTTTCCTGTAAAAATAATTGTTGTGTAGTGGGCTAAAAATGATTGTACAATTCTAAGAGACACCAGGGTTGGACCTCAATGTCCTGTATACTCCCTAGTCTTGCAGACCTGGTCAAAACATACCTCAACTGTTCCTCCATTCTGCAAGTGTGCATGCAGAAGCGTGTGATGAAAGGTGAAGCCTTTATGAATCCATGCCAGCACAGAGCTCTAGCATAGCAGTGCAGGAAGAGAGAAATATTTTAGGAAAAAGTCAGGTAAAACTGGAGTGCAAAATCTGGTGCAGCTCTGCATGGAAGCCAATCAGCTTCTAACTGCAGCTTGTTCAATTAAGCTTTGACAAAAATAAAACCTGGAGGCTGATTGGTTTCTATGCAGAGCTGCACCAGATTTTGCACTCTCCAGTTTTAGTAAGTTATGGGTTTCATAAAAAGTTCCATTAAAATTGAGTTAATGAAAACATACTGTAAATAAAAAAAAAAAACACATACAGTGGTACAAGACTATAGAGAATTTTTTTTTTTTAGGCCCCTTTCACACTTGTGCGACCCGATTTTTCCTCGATTTGGGATCAGTAAGACTTTGGTACGACTTTGTTGCAACTTTGGCTCAATGAAAACATATTACAAAGTCGTACAGAAATTGCATCTATATTATTCAGGTGCGATTTGCATGAGACTTTGAGGGTTTACCATTGAAGTCTATGGACCTCAAGTTGCATCAAAGTTGGACCAAGGTAATGCAGGGATTACTTTGAAGTCGACACGACTTGAAAGTCGTACAGATATGAATGGTACTCATTGGAAATAATGGGGAACGACTTGTCATGGGACTTTACAGTCCCAAATCGCAGGACAACTCGCACAAGTGTGAAAGGGGTCTACGTTTGGCTTTATGAATTTAAAAAAAAAAAACCCAATCCGATATCAGTCTAAAGCAGCCTTTCTCAACCTTTTCAACACAGAGGAACCCTTGAAATAATTCTCCGGTCTCGGGGAACCCCTGCTAAAAATTTAAAATCTACAACTCATGATACATTAGTGTGATGGTCATTGGGAAGAATGCTCCTTACACTTGTGGTCATTGGGAAGAGTTACCCCTTACAGATAGCTAAAAAGATCAATGGTATCATTGGGAATTTATCTGAGAGGTGGAAATTGACCATTGCTCAAGGAACCCCTAGCAACCTCTGGAGGAACCCTGGGGTTTAACAGAACCCTGGTTGAGAAACCCTGGTCTAAAGAGAGGACTGTATCATTACCAAGCAATGTACCACACAACCATTAAATGTTTAGCTGTCAGCCAAGTCATTTTTATAGCTTCCTGTCAGGATCCACTACTATGAACTTTAAACAAAATCAGGGAGGCAACAATTTTTTTTTTTTTTAATAAAAAATTGAGTAGAATACCTAATTAAACAAGGCGCTATTTTGCATTTGATTTAAGCATAGACGCAAATAAATTATGTTTCAGTGAAATTATTAATAACGCATTACGGCACAAAACATGCTTTCATTCCTGTCTACAAATACGAAACACAACACATTTTGCTACCGGTTTTCATTCATTCCTTCACAGTCAAAGGATGGTTATTTCAATCTTTCTGTGCCTTTGTGATGTGACAGCTAGCTAGGGAACGAAAAGGCTGCATTCTTAATGTTTAAAACTCATACCGTGAGGGTTTCCACCTCAAAGTGGAACTCCTGGCATAAAAATGAAAGCCCCCTAAAAAAAAAAAAAAAAACATAACTAAATGCAGATTTCAGAAGCTTCAAAATATCTGAACATATTCTGCTTTCGGGATGTCTTCAGGGTTAATTGTAAAGCAAGCTGCCAATCTCAAGGTCTGATTTTTGTTGGGTGGGACTTCATTCATTTGTGGGGACAGTTCTTGGAAACATGCATAGTGCACACTGCGGGGGAAGAAGATCTGATCATGCATGTTGGCGCAGTGGTTCATTTTTGTCATGCATGCCTGTATGAGCCTTCAGCTAGTGATATCAGAACATAAAACGGGGCAGCCATTATTCCATGATATCACCAGGTGGATGGCTGCAAACTTCCACTAATGTAGAACAAATATTTAGGGCATCGCTAAGAGTATAGGTTTATTTTTTTCAGCTTGGAGCTCCACTTTAAGGACAAAACGATGACTGTGAGATCTGGATCACATGGGTAAAGTAAGCAGGTAGTGGCTTTAGAAGATCTAGGACTGAGTGATCTGTAACGTTTCCAACATGTTTTCTACGGCTTTCAGAGATGTTTGAGTATCCGGCATGGTCCGACCTGCAAGCTAAAATACAAATAAATAAAATAAAATTAATCTTCGGATAACTGAGCAAATTTTTTCATTTTCAAAAGATTTTTATTGAAAAAAAAAAAAAAAAAAAAA
>BLSH010134698.1:269756-297464 GCA_018402905.1 Glandirana rugosa
CAGAGAGAACCAAAGATTCATCTCACAGAGACATAAGAGACAAAAGAGTAAAGGAGCATCGGAACCCTCCACACTATCTTAAGCAAGGGATGAAAGACTAACATTCTAACCAAATAGCAAGGAAGGTTGCAGACGTATTAGGGCTAGGAAATGCTCTTTGGCTCAATCCAGTCTGCTAGAAAAGGAGACACCGTAGAGCAGGGGTAGGAAATCTTTCAGAGGTCGAGATCTACCTGGATAAAATGGAGCAAATCAAAGATCCCCTGAGGGAAGGTGCCCTTTTTAAAAACAAACACAATCAAGTACTAAATAAAAAGACAGCATAAAGAACACATCGTGTGTCACAGTAGTGTCCCCTGCCCCTCTTCACATCACTCCCCCAGAGTAGTGTCCTCTGCCCCTCTTCACATTACCCACCCCCCTCCCAAGTAATGTCCTCTGTCCCCCCCTTACACAGTACTGTCCTCTGCACTGCCCCCCCCCCCGGCACATAGTAGTGTCCCCTGCCACCTCCCCACAGTAGTGCCCTCTGCAACAGTCCCACAACTGTATGCAATGCACACAGTGTTGTGGTCCACTAGTGTGGGGTTCAAGGGGTTAAGGCAGGCAGAGAGGTGATACGCCGCCTCCTCACCACCTGTCTAATGTTGACTGAAGAGTGACCTGAATGTGGATTGCTTTTCAGAGAGCAAAGCTAGTGTGAACGAGTACCAAGGGTTAATGACTGAGCAAGCAGAGGAAAGTAAGAGACAGAACACACAAACTGCATGCATTCTTTTCTCCCAGTCAGTCTTAGTACAAAACAATTTCTGAAGGTAGAAATGCCTGAAGTCTGTTTTCTGTCCCTCTGATGCTAAGGAGTGTTAACAGCAGCCTGGTGTCACAAAAAATTCATGAATAACTTGGAAGAGAATGTTTTCCTCTACTCCTGTTCCCCTCTTATTCCATTGCCTGCACTAATACAACAAATCTATCACTGTCCATGTTTCTGCAGAAACTATTTTGTCCCCCTCCCTGAAGCAAACAGAGAACACAAAACTCATGTGGGAGTTAGAGGAGCCGGGGAGTCACTTTGACTTCTTCCTCCTCTGGCACTGCCAAAATTCAAAACGTGGTGGGAGAGGAAAGGGGAGGAGTTGCAGTATGGACACAGTTTGATTGGCCAGTCCAACATCTGATTGCTGTGTATGTCTCCTGACATCTTCAGGCTGGAGAAACCCTGTTTGGTGAACACACAGAGGCAGGCTGCGGGGCAGGAGCAGCTTTGCTATTACGAGCTGCGTCTGCCTGCAGTCATGAAAAGCAGGAGACCCGGACCTCAAATTGTGAATATCTTCCCTGGTGCAGCTGCTAATGGGAGGTGCTATGCAAATTTGGAGCACTCATCTAGAGCCACCCCTGCCTGCTCCCGCCCTCCATCCAGTGCTGTTCTGCCTCCAGTTCTCTGCTGTTAAGATGAGAGTGGAGGAGGTTGAAGGGAAGAATCAGCAAAGCCCGGTTCGTGAACTACCTGTCGGCTGCCTACGGTCGACCGGTAGATCCCGATCAACGGGTTACCAACCCAGGCCCGAGAAGCAAAGAGCTCCAAGATAGACCTTGCATCAAATCTAACTGAACCAACGAAGAAACAATCAGGTTGTTGATGTACAGAGCAAGAAAGTTCACCAGAAAGCCCTCCATCTCAAGTCCAGGAAGCAGCTGAGGAAGAAGCATTAGAGGAAGAAAGACCTAAATCTGGGCATTGAGATCCTATCGAGTCATCTGAGCATTACTGCTACTGTTAGTGGATTCCTGCACCTGGAGCCGAACCTGCTCAACATACAGTTGAACGAAGGTATCTGTAGGGCTACATCCAGCATCCTCAAACTGCAACATAGGTCCTGGAATGCATCTGAGTTTATAGAATGCTCTCCCCATTCCAGATGTAACCAGCTGGGAACAGCTGTCCATCAAGCATCCACACCTGAAATGAGCACGGCCCACAGGTCTACAGTATAAGGTTTTGCCCAGTTCAGGATATGAACACCAGGGCTGTGGCTTTCTTCAAATCTACCCGCCAAGGGATTGATCTAACTATGTTAAGAGTAACCTCATCTCCTGAAACTTCAGGATGTAGACTGGGAGTTAAAGTTTTATATTATGATCTTTCAAAGGTGGAAAGTGAAGAATTCCTCAATTCTAAATATGGAGGACTAATCTATGAGATTTTCTAGGAGTAACGCACCTTAAAACTGAACCCTGGGTACAAAAGCTTTAATTTGAATATATTCTTCAAAAGCCATAAAGGATATAGTCACTCTGAGTGCACCAAATGCTTTTGTAAACCCAGTAAACCCTTGTAAAAATGCAGTGGTATTACCGGGCTGCACACTGTGCAGAGAGAAGAGCTGTGGAGGGGCCCAAGAGTTCCACCCACTACAGACTGCATGCAGAAAACTACAGGGGAACAAGGTACAACACCATTCACCCTGAACAAGAGGGAGCAACGGTCTGTATTACAGGAAGCTTTTGCACAAAGACAACGTTTCGTGCTAGACTACTGCACAGATCTAGGAGAAATACACAAAACACGCCAAGTTTCAAGTAAGGATACCCGTGGTTTTTGTATTCAGAGATATGCTTATACCGGATTTCAGATTTAGGTTCAGGGTAAGAGGCAAGGCCTCAGGTACTCAGGAAACCCTGACAGTTTGCAGCAGGTAATAGTTGGATGGACGGAGTTATCCACAGTGACTGCAGGCTGGCAGTGGGAACAGACCAAAAATCAGTTCCATATGGATCTTGGCAATGCAGAAGCAGCAGAGGGGAAATCTCTTTTCAACTCTGAATCTTGGGAAAGAGAGCTTGGGGCATGCGACACTCCACTCAACAGAATCAACGTTAACTTTTTCCACTGTAGGAACTGGCGGAAAGCAGAAATTATAAATGCACCAGATAATTCAAGCAATGAAGTAGCTCCTGGTGCTCAGCCCAATTTGCCTACTCACAAAAGTGAGTCATCAGAGATAAAGCAAGTGATGAAGGAATGTCAAACTGAGGTTTACTGGCAGTTGTGGGGATTATCCAGGCTCAGCCTACACTTTTATTTTTGCCAGTGTCCAGTCCTTCTGTAGGTGGCAGTAAAACCCAAAGGAAAAAGTCTTCCTGTGTCCCTCAATGAATAAGAAAGTCAGTCAGTATTTGAGCTGGAGGAAAGGATCTAAGGTGTCAGTTTATAAAGCAGTATAAAAAATTCACTGCACAGTTCTCCGGCATTCACAGAGGAGATCGTTCTTCTCTGAGTGCCTGTTTATTAAACGCTGTAGAGATCACTTCACAGTTTGTGAAGTGAAGCGATCTACAAACGCTTCAAACTGTGGAGAACGCCATAATCTCGTGAGACATAACGAGATTACGGCACCAGAAATTCACAGAAACACTGAGATGTCCGTTTATTAACCAGTTCAGGACCGCGCTATAGCCGAAAGACGGCTAGAGCGCAGCTCTGAAATTCCGGCTGATCACAGTTTTATAAAAGGACACCCAAGTACAAATGCAGTCACCTGGAAACAGAAGGCAGCTTTAAAATGAACCTACATTCAAATGTTAACTTGAAATAGAACTATGTGGCTGCAGGTCCACTTGGAAATTATGGCACACCAATCTATTAAAGTGCCATGCCACCATCATCTCCTAGGCTTCTTCAAGGATCAAACTTTTCAGCCAGTCTTTTTTAATGGCTGACAATAGAAGTCATTTTGTCCTGGCACCCAGCAATTACGCTCTTACAGATTACAGCATTGTACACAGAGCCACATATGCACGGCAAAGTACAATTAGAAAAGAAAATCGATAGCAGGCAGGGAAAAGGGTTTTATGGCAAAAGAGACAGAGTCCTAACCGCAAGATTTTTTTTTAAAAAGTACAGTATTGTTCTGTTTTCAACTGCAGCCACCAGGATTGCGTGTAAACCTGACAAGCTGACTTCCGGCTGTCAGATACAGGTACAGGGGAGGAAGCTGAGCAGACATGCATCCGTTCTCCTCACCTTCTGGTTGATGACCAAGAAGCAATGTGTAAAACGTCACTTCCGGGTCCCCCTGTCAGTGTCCCCAGCTAGCCAGGAAAGAACCTAATGAAGTGTGATCTATAGTGGGATTTTAAAGCATGAAAAATGTAGGGTATTGAAGTTTATCGCCATTTCACAGGTGCACGCAAATTTAAGGTTTGACAAAGTTGGGTATCTATTTACTCTGTGCCAAAAAAAAAAAAAATCTGGTAATTTATTGCATTTGTACGCAATATCGTGAACTACAATTATGATCTCCAGGGTGTCTGCTTTCAAAAAATATATAATGTTTTGGGGGTTTGTGCAATCTTCAGGCCCAAAATGATTTTTTTAAATGCGTGCAAAAAACCCAAACAAATGGCTCTGGCAGAAAAATGGTTAAAGAAGACCTGATCTATGACAACTGAACACAAAAAGCAAGTTGAGGGCCAATGACCAGTTACCAGTATCACCTGTAGGCTCCTTGCAGCTAATCTTTTAGTGACTTGCCCATTCTTTTTCTGCATGGTATCTGTGTGGAAGAAGCCATCTTGGTAGAGGAGCAGAGCTTTGCTTCCACATATCAGGGCTGCTCTGTACTAATGAGTGGTGGAGGTAGTGATCAAGAAGAGGCAGCAAAGTACAGAAATCCCAGATCCCCAGAATGGGTGAAGCAGAAACAAGGAGATGAATACACTGCAAGATCTCCAATACAGCATCCAGTTCATCAAGGAGAATAAAGAGCAGCACAGTAATGACATCACCAAATCTCATGAGACTAGCAGTAAAAGGAAGCAGTAACTTAGATGACTGATATAAAACATAATTATCCCAATCCCAATGAAACTTACTATATAAAGGCCAAACAATGCCCTTATGTTGTGGTTATTCAGCTTCAAAGCCTGGGAAAAGTATTTTCTAGCAAGTTCAAGATTTTCAAGTCCACCTTGGGTGTATTTTACCTGAGAAAAAAAAATTAAACAATATCAAAACGTGAGTACTATTGTGCCAAAAACATTTAAGTCAAAGAAATGGATATTAAAGCAAAGCTCTGGCTGACAAGACAAGACATTCATTTTAAATCTGTCTTATTCTCCCATGCAGCAACAAATATCTTTTTGTAACTATTAATCTGTTCAGCTGCTGAAAACAATGAAAATATCCAGTACTTCCAGGTCTAGAGGCTAAGCAAATGACTGGTAGTTTAAAGAGAACTGTACATGAAGGGTGAAAGTGGCATGGGAGCCAAGGAAAAGAGAGTATGTGGTGCTGGGGGAGAGGGTAACGTAAGTGAACCTTTTGCTTTGCACTTCATGGGCAAACCACAGGTGTACTTTAAATTAAAGCATTTAAGTAATCTAACAATATTAAGGTTACCATTTGCTCCAGTTTTCCAGGGACTGTGCCTCACAAATGAACATCCCTGCAACCGGCAGTGTTTCAATTTTCACACTGTGCAAGCGTCAATCATCTTGCACAAGGCGGGCCAGTTTCCCTTTTCTGGCCACTTAGGGAAGTAAACCCAGTGCGTACTCCAGTGACAACCACCTAACTACAGCAGAGGCAGTGTGCTGGCCAGGGGCGGCAAAGCGAGAGGAGAGTGCCTGTCACTGGGCGGCGAGGCTGTAATTGCTGCTGCACACACTGAACACATGAGAGCAGTGCAATAGTTAATGCTTATACCATATTGTATACAGTGCACTGTATGGGCTTGGTGTGTATCCAGTGGGTGGAGAACTCAACTGGGTTCCTCAATAAATTTTGGAATTCTGGAATAACATTTCTGGTGTCCAAAACTGCACTTATGCTTTACACCCTCCTGAGCCCTTGAGCGTTACGCACTCCTGAACTCTGCACACTGTTCAATACTGCTGATTTCTGCACACTGTTTTACTTACTCTTAGATTCCTGCACTCTGTACCTAACCTACTCCTGACCATGCGTTACGCACTCCTGACCCCAAGCACACCGTGCGTTACGCACTCCTGACCCCAAGCATACCGTGCGTTACGCACTCCTGACCCTATGCACACTGTGCGCTACGCACTCCTGACCCCATGCACTGTGTGTTACGCACTCCTGACCCCAGGCACACTGTGCGCTACAAATTCCTGACCCCATGCACTGTGCGTTACGCACCCCTGATCCATAGTGGAGGAGGCTCAGTTTTTATTTAGCAATACCCCTTTAAGTCCATCCCAGTGTCACTGCAATTTGGTCACAGCGTACTATGCGTGTCTACAAATTTTATTTTGAAAATCTGGTGACATTTAACAATACTCACTTCTGCAAACTGCTGATAGTAAAAGTGATTGTGTGGGTTTGTCAATATAAGTTCCTCCAGGCAGAAGGCAGCCTTCGCATAGCTACACAGTAGAGAGAAAAAAAAAAAAAAAAAGATATCAAAAGGTGCTTTACAGATCACTAACAGCATCAATATTCTTTAACACAAACCTTACCTCTTTGTCTTATAATGTTGTTATACTAAAGTACCACTTAGATTAAAAAAAAACTACTAAATAACCTCTTCCCAATACTGTATGTCCAATCTTTTTTCCTCCCTTCCATGGAGGCCTAGTAGAGTGTGGATAGGGTTAGTATTTCTGACAACGTATTTACTACTGCCTGTGCTTTGCAGGCCCAATGACAACTACTCTCCAATGAGGTCACAGTTAGTATGAAAAAAATCGGACACATGTTAACACTTCTCACGCTAACTAAAACAAAAAACACCAATCTGGAATCAGATTTTGTGTCGGCTTACACCAGGAATCGCACAGTAATGCGCTCTGTGTTCTTGTGCGATTCCAGTGCAATTGAGTGTGATGCTCTTTTCAGCCTATTGCTTTGCATGCACTACTTTTAAAATGTACTGAAATGCATGGTACTGGGGTATATGAGTTTCCCACACCGCGTTCCCGTGTGAGTGGGTACTTTGAGTGCCTTTTCACACCAAGATATTGTGTTTATATGGTTGTTTTTACAAATATTATTGCTTTTATATTTATATTCTTTTTAAGAAGCAATGTGAATAAATATTATATGATTTTATAACATATTTGATTTTGTTCATGGTCTTGCTATGCACCTGAAAAGAAGTCTTTTTTTTTTTTCACAAGGTTGTAGCAAAGCAATGATGATAGCATGATCATAAACACAGTGTGATGGGATCTGTGTCCCTCAATGGACTGCAAGAAAAGGATTTTAAGATTAGTCTTGCACCCAAGGCTGGCCTCATACGAGGTCAAAACATCTACCTTATGCCATCCCCCTGATTAGAGGTGGTGTGAACAGAAGAGCAGGTGGCAGACTTGCAAATCTGGAAAATGGCTGTTAATGCCAAAAAGCCCGGGAAACTCTCACAGATCTAGTAGTGTGCTCCTTGACAGTAAATGGTGGAACCTGAACCCTGAGACTAAAAGCTTGGAAGACGCTCTGTCTGAGTTGCCAAAAGACGGTGGAACAAGAAGCCAGTGTACCCTTACGGTAGTCCATCTGGAATGACAGAAAGAACCAGCGGCTGAGAGGTAGACTCTCAAAACCCAAACCACATCAAGACCATGGAATACATTTTCCAAAGAGAGAGAAGAATGAACTGGGTGAGTTAAGCGGCAGAAATATTTGGCTAGAAGGAAGCCTTGGGCCTCAACACCACCTTGTCACTATGCACTAACAGAAAAAGCTCATTGCAGAAAAAGGTTCCTGGTTCAGACATGCCTTGCAAAGCCGATAGCTAGTAGACAGAGAGAAATATATTTAACGGGTTCAGTGAGCAGTTTCTGAAGCATGAACAGAACCAAATTCAAATTGAATGTGAGCTACATGGAGAACTCACCTGTACAAATGTCTTAAATCAAGAAGTGAGGGGCCTTGGGTCCCTGAATAAGATAGAAAGGGCAGACCCTGACCTTTGATTGTTCCAAGAGCAAAATGCAGATTCAGATCTATTCATGCCTCCATGAGAGTCCTGGGGTGGAAGTCAGAGATGCCCCTCACTCTCAAAACCTGGGTTTAAACAGCCATGCCAATAAAGCCAGCAGAATGGCATATCAGTCATTGGGACATAATTTCCAGATGATCTGGCAGAGCTCACAAAGCATCTGTCAGGAGTCCTACAAGGTTGGCATACCCCATCCACCAGGCCAAAGCAATGGGAATCACCAATATGCCTCCATTTTGATCCAGCTCAGCAGACAAGGAAAATGTTTCAGGGAAGGTGAGGGTTGGATGGCCAAAAGTGACTCAAGTCAGTGTTATGCTGGCAGCAGGAACGAATCAAAGATCAATGTTCCCTTGGCTCTTTGTAAACAGGAGCTGCAGCGGGAAGATGCTGCCTTGATGATGTTTGGTGGGAAAAGGACGGGAAGCGCAAACATGCACCACTCCACCCAGTAGATGATCCACAGTGTTAACCCCTTCCTCAGCGAAAAACAGGAAATTAGAAATGTGCTTAGCGACTTATGTAAAAGTGGTAGCTCCCAACGCCAGCCAGACTGGCCTATTCACTGAGTCTTTAGAGACAGAGCAAGCACTGAGGCAATGGCAGAGGCTCTGGAAAGCATTCCGCAGCCAACTTTTACCAGAATGCAGCCGTTTAAATGCCCTATGCGGAATCTAGTTTCAAAGGTCACTTCCAGTCTTTTCTCACCATCAGCAGATGCAGCACTAGAAAAGCCAAGTTGAGGACTGCCACACTGGATAGCTGTGACTGAAGAGACACGCTCTACCAGTTATGTAGGAAAGAGTATTGATTGGAGAGAGAAAAAGGAATAGTATGAAAAAGTGCTACCACTAAATATATTTTTTCCATTTTAATTCTGGGGTGCCTATGGGGGAAACCCCCACTAGTATACATTTTTTTTTATCTTTGTTGCTGTGCACAGGGCTCTTCTGTAGTCCAGGTGGCCGAGAAATACCAGGTGATGTGAAGTTTCCATGTCTTTGTATACGGTATCCAGTGTATCTCTTCCTCTCATTTACTACCCAATTCTGAAGATTGTCAGCTGTTAAAGCAGATATTAATCTGGATCTGTAGACAATATTTTCTGATCTTTACCTATAAATGTGGCCCGTGTTTTTAAAAGATTTGAACATTTTATCAAGGAACAATAAAATTATTTGGACATTAATAGTTTTTTTTTCTAATGAAAACTAAACTGAGGTTGGTATAATATCTTCCTCATTGTTACATTCAACGTCCATTTAATGTCAGGTTTTGCAGATGCTTAAGAAAAATAGGTTAGTCTTTTATGGGCATGCTGTTAGTAGGAAGGGTTATCCTGGGCTGGGCTATACTTTTTTTTTTTTTAGAGGTGGCCAATCCTTCTGTAGGCAGCAGTCTAGCCCAAAGATTAAAGGCTCCCTGTGTTTCTTCTTGATAGACAAGAAAGAGTTTCTCCACTATGTGACAGGGTTGCTTTAAGGCTTTAAGATACTTAAAGTGATAATAAACCCTCCTATCATTTTCTGCCAAGGAAGCTGCCATCTTGGCCTCTGTTTAATCTACATCTGCCATGATGCTGCACATGTGATCAGCTATGACACCAGCCATTGGATGGTTTGACAGTTTGGTTTAGAGCACAACCAATTGGAGTGTTACATTTCCGGCACGTGCTGGAAATGGAACTGGTTTTTAAACTGTTAAATGGATGGGTTTACTACCGCTTTAAGTTTTGAGATATTTTAGGGACCCAGTAAAAAAAAAAAAAAAACGGTTAGAATTTTCACTGGGCCTTAGAATACCAATAATTCTAAAGCAGTCATTTTATTGTTCAGGCATAACCAGATGGAATCTGAAGTCTTCACTATACACTCATCATGGGCAGGAAGGAAATGGCCAATGTGATATAGAGCTATAGAATTTAGGCAGGGCACAGCCCCTTAAGACAGATAGCACAAGCCTCTGCCTTCACAGGACAACAGAGTTCACAGTCATACTGGAAAAAGTATGCTAGAAGCTATGGCTAATCCACTCACACCAATGTTTCCTCCCAGAACTGCGATAAAACAACAAAAGATTATACAGCCAATGTGCAGATTCAGAGAATTCTTAATTGTACTTCATACTATTATACTACCCCTGGCAAAACATATGGAATCACCACTCTTGGAAAATGTTCATTCAATTGTTTAATTGTGTAGAAAAACACCTAATCAAAGACATACCTCAAAACTATTTTCATTTAACATTCCAACCTTCTGGCTTTAAGACCCCTTTCACACCAGAACGTATTTCAGGCGCTTTTGCGCTAAAAATAGCGACTGAAAAACGACCCCCCCCATCCACCCCAGTGCTTTCACACTGGGGCGGTGCGCTTGCGGGACGGTAAAAAAGGTCCTGCAAGCCGCATCTTCAGGGCACTTTGGGAGCGGTGTATTCACAGCTCCTCCACTGCCCCTGCCCATTGAAAACAATGGGGCAGCACTCCCGAAGCGCCTGAACACCGATTCGGAAGCACCGCTGACACTTTTAACCCCCTTTTAACCCCTTGTGGGCGGGTTAAAAGCACACTGCTGACGCCCGAATAGCAGCGCCAAAGCACCGCTATAAACAGAGGTAAATTAGTGGTGTTTTACTGCTAATGCTCGGGCGGCCCTGGTGTGAATGGGGTCTACGAAATAGTTACAAAAATAAAAAAAAGATAGAAAACTGTAGTCAGTTGCAACTGTTTTTACAGATCAAGCAAGCAGAGAAAAAAAATGGAATCACCATGTTCTTTGCAGTTCTAAAACAAGCATCTGCATCAGATTACACCCTGAAAAATGATGTCATCATCAGCAAACATCCTTTCAATTGATGGAATAAGGTAAGAGTACGGGGTACATGACCGTCATTAAATCTTCAATAAATGCACAATTTTATATTGAGATTTTGGACACTTTTCTTATTTTCGCCGGCGGCGACGTCAACCCGACCCGCAGGCACGCTCACTCAGCGTGCGGCGGGCGCGAGAGCATGCCACCGGCGGCTGCGAGGGCGCAAGGCAATTCAGGTCCGCGCTGTAGCCGGCTCTTGGCTATAGCACGGATCTGTAGTGGTTAAGAAACACTTAAGAAAAGAAAACTGTGGTCAGTTGCAACTACTTACATCCTATCCTAAAATATCATTATCACCAAGCATCCTTTCAATTGATGGAATAAGGTAAAGGTACGGGGTAAATGACCGTCATTAAATCTTCAATAAATGCACAATTTTATATTTAGATTTTGGACACTTTTCTTATTTCATCAATTGAAAGGATGCTTGGTGATAATGATATTTTAGGATAGGATGTAAACAGTTGCAACTGACCACAGTTTTCTTTTCTTAAGTGTTTCTTAACCACTACAGATCCATGCTATAGCCGAAAGCCGGCTACAGCGTGGACCTCAATTGCCTTGCGCTCTAACCCGTGCGCCCTCACAGCCGCCGGTAGCATGCTCTCGCGCCCGCCGCATGCTGAGTGAGCGTGCCCGCAGGTCGGGTTGACGTAGCCGCCGGCGATCGCCTAATAGAGAGGCAGAACGGGGAACCACCAATGTAAACACGGCCATTCCCCATTCTGTGAGGGGGGACATAACAGATCTACTGATCCCTGTCATCGGGGTGAGTGAGATCTGTTATGTCCCTGCCAGCCCTGCCCCCACACAGTTAGCACACAATGAGGGAACACATTTAACCCCTAGATCACCCCCTTAGTGTTAACCCCTTCTCTGCCAATGACATTTATACAGTAATCAGTGGCTATATTTTGTGGAACCAGACGCCACACAGATCCTATTATGTTATAAAGTGGAATTTCTCTGAACTTTCTGTAAGTAGGTTTCTATTTGCGCAATAAATTAGTATTTACAGTACTTCACTATGGAGTTTGTTCTCTTTCCCTGAGAAACTGTGGAGGAAAGATGCTATAACAGTTCGTTTGGAACAATCATCTCCGTTGTAACAACCAACGTACCACCACCAGTACTGAGTCCGCTTTGACCCCCAGACTGAAAAGCTGGGGGACCAATCCTTCTGGTGAGTGGGGCCACAAGTGGGGGTTGGCACTGAGCACCACGGATTGTCGTGTTGAGCACTTTTTTGGAGCACCATAGCCCATCCCACAGCACTGAGCACTTTATTCATTTGATGGACTTTATTATTAGAGCACTTGTTATTTATTTACGTTCATGAGATTTTGATTATAGTATTAAGCACAGCACTTGTCACTTTCATCTGTGTAGAATGTGGTTTTAATACGGTTTACAGATATCTATATTTAGATTCATTAAGACGTTTGTCAGCAGGGTGGCGCAGCAATATTTGCATTTTTAATGGCTATTTTTTAGCACTGATCGCTGTATAAATGTCATTGGTCCCAAAAAAGTGTAAAAAATGTCCGATCTGTCCGCCGCAATATCGAAGTCCTGATAAAAATCAGATTGCTGCCATTACTAGTAAAAAAAAAAATAAATGAATGAATGAATGAAAATGGCATAAATCTATTCCCATAGTTTGTAGATGCTATAACTTTTGCGCAACCCAATCAATATATGCCAATTGCAGTTTTTTTTTTTACCTAAAAGATGTAGAATATATAATTGGCCTAAACTAAGGAATAAATTTGTGTTTTTATATTTTTTTTAGGATATTATAGCAAAAAGTAAAAAAAAAAAAAATGTTCTTTTTTCAAAATTGTCGCTTTTTCTTTGTTTATAGCACAAAAAATAATAACTGCAGAGGTGATCAAATACCACCAAAAGAAAGCTCTATTTGTGGGAAATAAGGACATCAATTTTGTTTGGGTACAACGTCGCACGACCATGCATTTGTCAGTTAAAGTGGCGCAATGCCGTATGGTAAAAAGTGCTCTGGACAGGAATGGGGTAAATCCTCCTTAGCGCTGAAGTGGTTAAAGCCAGAAGGTTGGAATGTTAAATGAAAATAGTTTTGAGTCATGTCTGTGATAAGTTGTTTTTTTTTATTTTCTTTACATAAAGCAGAGTTCCACCCAAAAGTGGTACTTTCTCTTTAAGGGGAGGTGACCCCCCCGACATGCCTATCAGCGGTCTTCTGGAACATGTCACAGGTCCCAGAAGATACACCGGCCATTCACAAATTGCGGTGCGGCTCGCGCAGTGCGCGCCCGGCTTTGAAAGCCGGGTGCCCACACTTGTGATGCCGGCGTCGCACAAAAGATGGGAAGAAGAGGGAGGCGTCGGGTGGCCGCATCGCTGGACCATGGGACAGGTGAGTGTCCGATTATTAAAAGTCAGCAGCTACACTTTTCGTAGCTGCTGACTTTTAATAGGGTGGAACTCCGCTTTAAACAACTGAATGAACATTTTCCAAGAGTGGTGATTCCATACTTTTTGCCAGGGGTTGTATATGTACAGTGTGTAATATATATATATATATATATATATATATATATATATATATATATATATATATACACACACACATATGTACATACATACACACACACATACATATATAAATACATATACACACACACACACACATAGTACTGTGCAAAAGGTTTAGGCAGGCATGAAGAAATGCAGTAAAAATGCTTTCAAAAACTTACTGTATATTTTAATTGTTTATATTTAATCAATTTACAAAATGCAAAGTGAGCAAACACAAGAAATATCGAAATAAATTCAATATTTGGTGTGGCTACCCTTTGGCTTCAAACCGGCATCAATTCTTCTAGGTACACACGATGAGAAATACAGGCAGATACTTATCCATTATGCTATACTATCAGGGAGGCGTGCGAAGGGCCCCACATTTATTTTGCAACAGGACAACGACCCCAAACACCCAAAAATACAGCCAATGTCAATAAGAACTACCTTCAATGTAAAGAAAAACAAGGATTCCTGGTTTGGCCCCCACAGAACCCTGATCTCAACATGGAGTCTGTCTGGGATTACATGAAGAGACAGAAGGATTGAGGCAGCCGACATCCACAGAAGATCTGTGCTTAGTTCTCCAAGATGTGTGGAACAACCTACGTGCCGAGTTCCTTCAAAAACTGTGTGTAATGTACCTAGAAGAATTGATGCGGTTTTAAAGACAAAGGGTTGTCACACCAAATAATGATTTGATTTGGATCTTTCTTCTGTTCATTTATTTTCCATTTTGATAACTATTTCATAAAAATAAACTATTAACACTTCCATTTGTGAAAGCATTTTTTCACATCTGCCTACAACTTTTGCACAGTATATATATATTAATTTCACTAAGATAATTTCATAAATTTGTGTTTTTTAACAATACTGCACTAGTGTGGATCTGTTTTCTTTTTCTTGTGAGAGGAATACTGGCTGAATGGAAGGAATGCAGACAATGCATATACTATAAAGTGTACTTAGCCGGTCATGAGAATAAGAGGCAATTTTGGTGAGTGTATGTCCTGCGGGAAGGGGGTGACACTGGAGCACATGGTGTTGTGTGGAGGTTTCCCAACAGTTAAGAAGATATTATTATGAAGAACAAGTAATCTGTACACTTGAAGGGAATCATGAGTGTACACTTGACATTGATTTATATTATATTCATTTTAAATTAAGAATTTTTAGGTATAATTGATATCAATTGGATTTTTTTTGGGGGGGGGGGAGGGGGAGGGTTATAGCCATTGTACCTGGATGTGTATTATAAATATTGGGTACACTGGATGTGCAAATTTATTTTTTAAGGTGGCAGCAATAATCTATGTTATGTATAAAATATTTTGAGGTTTTTTTTTTTTTTAGGTTCTGTGGCGTGGAGGTAAAATTGTTGCGAACTTGCATAATGTTTGTAATTGTTGGACTAAACTTTTATTTTTTTTTAAAAAGAGGTCCCTATAAAAATGCTAAGTATTCCCACTTAGTATAGTTTTTTCGTTTCAATATAAACATTTTCCATTATATTTTCAATTTTCATTGCAATTTACAATCTTTTATGGTTCTCTGGAAAAAAGGTATAGAATGCATTCTACGTTACTTTAAACAGAAAACCTAAATATCCAGTAACTTACTCAAGTTCGTTGATGTAAAGTTCTGCAAGTTCGTGCCAAGCTTCTTGGTCACCCACAAATCTGAAAAGAGAAGGGGTCAAATGCGTGAGATGCTGGGTGGGGTGGGAAAGGGCTTGGAAAAAGAACAGCTTGGATGCAAAAAAGGAACCTAAGTCGAATGCAAATTCCTTTTTAATTAAAAAAATATAGCAGAAGTGCAAAACAAAATCCCCTTGTAAAACACTCACTGTTCCAGATACTCATTCAGCTCTCGGATTGCCTCTGCGTTTCTCCCCTGGGCTTTGCGAATGGCGATCTTTCTCTTTCTGGTCGCCTATAGGTTGACATTAAGAGAGGATTAGTCCCTTGGTTAAAGGAAGTAATTTGACTGTGCAAATTATTATCTCAGTGCCAGAGGAATTCAAGCTCATGAGCGCTGTTTGGTTGGAGTATATAAACACACCCTATGCTGTCCCAATGACACAATGCAAAGCTCCTCTGGTGATCACATGATGTATGACCTGCTATTGATACAAACACTGTATGCATCACTTCACCCAAAGAAGTGTCCTGGCAGAATGTAGTAATTACAAAGCAGCAGGGGAGGTTAATCCGCCTGTCCCATTTACTTGGTATCTCTCCTTCCTGTCATTGCAATAATCTCTCCGGTCGTCACAGGAGGCTAAAGAACCCTACTGATCCAGAAGAGGAAATTTAAGGGGGCTATTTCACTATAATCTCCTGAGCACATAACATGCAAAACCAGATCACTTCATGAAATCTTATTCATGCCATACACCCAGTATAACTAAAGGCAACGCTTTTCTTTCGTTTTGGATAGAGGGCATATGGATTAGAAAATCTGCCAGTTTGTATTGCTGTCTGTGCCCCCCTTAGGTAGATTCAGCCTCTCTATTTGTCCTGTTTACCATGATCATTGAAAGTGAAAGCAAAAGAAAATCACAAATTTTGGGTAGTCCAGATAAAAGTTATAGAAGGGAAATCTTCCAATGGGGACACTAATCCTGGTGACCTGGGGGGTCCCCATGGAATTCCCTTTATTTGCCGGGATTTCCCCTCACTTCTTGTTTGGCTATGGGACAGGAAGTGAGGCTGCATTCACACCTGAGTGTGGCGTCTTTCAGCGCTTTTACTGTGGTTTTGACGCGTTTTTATACAGCGTTTTTTTTAACTTTGGTGTTTTTTTATTAGCCAATAGAGAAAACGTATCTGTTGCATCATTTGTTGCTAGGTATTTCAGCTTATTTAGCTTTTATTTCTTCCATTATAATGTTTTCCGTTAGGGTAAGGGGTTAGAGTTCAGTTTAGGTTAGGGTTATTTATTATTATTTTGATCAATACTACTACTACTACTTATAATAAGAATAAATAAATGTAAAAACAAGCCATATTGTATGCACTCACATTTTAAAAACAAGCAATGTTCCTGTCTCCACGAGCCGCTCGCTCATATCTGCTGTGGTTTGTGATCCGCACACCTCTGTCGCCCGGAGGGCGAGCGAGCGGCTCGTGGAGACAGGAACATCGCTTGTTTTTAAAATGTGAGTGCATACAATATGGCTTGTTTTAAATAAAGAGTTTTAATGGTATTACACCAAGAAAGGTCTTTTTGTTTTTTACATCCTGATTGGAAAACCGGGAGACGGGTATGTGTCACTATTTATAAGGAAGCCTACCCACCAGCATAGAGAAGTAAGAACTGGAGGATAGTGACAACACAGAGGACCCCTAGAGGTGGATCCCGGATATAACCTCACAAATAAACCCTTATGTGCAATAGTTCTAGCACACCTAAGGTGAGAGGCTAGAGCACTTAGAGGCGTCATAGGAGGTGCCAATTTTAAAGTAAAGCACAAAGATTTTTTTTTGGTGAAGGGAATTTCGCAAGAAAGTCACGATCTAATCTGCATGCAATTTTGTCGGACTATATACACATTTAATATAACTGTTTTATAGATTATGCAATAGCTCATTTATTGTTATGCATCGCTTCACCATTTTGAGTGTTCATCCTTGAAACACTCTGTTTGGGACAACCATCCATTCACAATTTTATTTGTTTAACCTTTTTGGGACTTTGAAGTATATGTACACACAAACGATTGGACGTCTGTATATATTTGAGTTGGTTTATTTTACTTATTGTACCATGGTATAGTGTTGGGTGTCCAACCTTGAGACACAACCAATTCTATATAGTCTGTATGAAAAAGTCTATAGGTTCATCAACAAATCACATTTTCATTTGCCTTTGACACTTAAGTATATCAACATTAAATAAGAATACCACTCACTAGGAATCATCCAGTCACCAATACATTTGTTTTTGATTTTTGGTAAACACTAAACACAGATAGCGCTTCATTACCCCCACACAGAAATTATTATTAGTGTTCACGGATAAGCACTGAGTGTGGGCAGCTGTCACAACTACTATACTTACAAGCAGGAGTTATAGTGGGAGCGCAGGAGTACACTTACCCTCAAAATTCCTATACATTACAACCATACTGTAACCACCAATCTCCAGATTTACCAAGAATTCTAAGGGGTAAGGGCCTACCTAAACAATCAGTTTAATATCCAATTTCTCCTTGAAGGTATATACACTATATTGTCAAAAAGTATTGGGGCGCTGGCCTTTACACACACATGAACTTTAATGGCATCCCAGTCTTAGTCCATGAGGTTCAATATTGAGTTGGCCCACCCTGTGCAGCTATAACAGCTTCAGCTCTTCTGGGAAGACTGTCCACAAGATTCAGGAGTGTGTCTATGGGAGTGTTTGAAGTGTATTTGTGTGGTCAGGCACTGATGTGGATGGGAAGGCCTGGCTCACAGTCTCCACTCTAATTCATCCCAAAGGTGTTCTATCGGGTTAAGGTCAGGACTCTGTGGGGTTGTTTTTCAGGGGTTGGGCTTGGCCCCTTCGTTCCAGTGAAGGGAACTCTTAAAGGATACGCAAAGGTTTGTTTTAAAAAAACAAAACAAAAAAACAAACATGTCATACTTCCCTCCTCTGTGCAGTTGGTTTTGCAAAGAGAATGGCCCTGATCCTCCTCTTCTGGGGTCCCTCAGCGGTGCTCCCGGCCCCCCCTCTTTTCGAGTGTGGGCACGCTCCCGTGTCCTGCTACTGTGTCCAATGGCTTCTGCTATCAATCTATCCAATGAGGACACGAGACACCGGCTGCAGTGGGCGTGCTTGTTGCAGTCGATTTAACAATTGGGCTCAGGTAAGAGAGGGGAGCTCTGGGGGGCTGCTGCAGTACAGGAGGTTTTTCACCTTAATGCATAAAATGCATTAGGCCCCTTTCACACTGCCACGACTTGAAAGTTGCGCTATTTTGACGCGATTTTAGCGTGATTTCAGGGAATGCCTGTGAAAACTTGAGGTCTATGGACCTCAACTTGCATGAAAATTGGACCTAAGTAGTACAGGGACTACTTTGAAGTCCGCACGACTTGAAGTTGTACATATATGAATGGTTGTCATTGGAAATCATGGGGAACGACTTGTCATGCGACTTTGCAGTCTAAAGTTGCAGAACAAGTTGCACAAATGTGAAAGGGGCTTTAAGGTGAAAAACCTTGAGGGTTTACAACCCCTTTAAGGTGTCAGCATACCAAGACATTTTGGGCAATTTCATGCTCCCAACAATTTGGGGATGTCCTGTTCCAATAGGACTGCGCACCAGTGCACAAAGCAAGGTCCATAAAGACATGGATGAGCAAGTTTGGGGTGGAGGAACTTCTCGTCCAACATCAGTGCCTGACCTCTTAAATGCGCTTCTGGAAGTATGGTCAAACATTCCCATAGACACACTCCTAAACCTTGGGCCCAGCCTTCCCAGAAGAGTTGAAGCTGTTATAGCTGCAAAGAGTTGACCGACTCAATAGTGAACCCTACGGACTAAGATGCCATTAAGCACTTCAGCCACGGAAGGATTTTTAATCGGGACTGCGATATTGCGGCGGACAGATCGGACACTTTTTTGGGACCAATGACATTTATACAGCGATCACAGCTTTAAATAGCCACTTATTACTGTATAAACGTCATTGGCAGGGAAGGGGTTAAACTATAAAGGGCGATCAAGGGGTTAAGTGTGTTCCCGATCACAGGGAACAGTAAATCTGACATGTCCCCTGTCAGAATGGAGATCTGCCATGTTTACACTAGCAGATCTCCGTTCTGCCTCCATAACAAACGATTGCGGGTTGCCAGCGGACATAGAGTCTGCCCGACCAACAGGCACTCTCACGTCCACAACTGCGGCAGCACAAGCCGCCGTATAGCTATGGAGATTGGCGCAGCAGTTCCAACTGGTCTCCATATAACGACGGAGGCTGGTAACTGGTTAAAGCTCATGTGCATGTAAAGGCAGGTGTCCCAATACTTTTGACAATATAGTGTAGCTGATAGTAGGCTACTCTATAAACTTGCACACATGGGCTTTAGAGAAGAAATGTTTTAGCTGCCAAGTCTCTTTTCTCAGAATAGCAGGCAGAAGGTTCTGCCTATCATGAAAACCACTGCAAAGCTTTAAATGGGACCACCTAAAGTCTGGCAAGACTTCTTTTAGGGCTTGGTGACAGTTGCAGGGCAGGAAAGAAAATTGCTCAATTCCCTCCATCAACACAGATCGTGTTGATGCGGAAATCCCTCCCGCCGGGCCATTGTCTTCTCCAGGCTGGTGGAAGCCATCCCCGGCGGGAGAAGACAGGAATTATTGCTAGCGGCTACAGCAGCCGCTAGTGATAACTGCAGGTAAAACCCAACATGCTGGTTGTATACAAGTTGATCGATCAACTTGGTACATTCAGCCTGCCCATACATGGTTCAAATCTTGGTCGGTTCCTGCTGTATGGCCTGCCTTAGCAAAAAGGTTAAAATGTTCAGGAGTTGGGCTTCTTCATTGTATAGTAATGGGAACTGGACACAGCCAGTCCCCCAGCCCAGCTGTTGGGATAGATCACACTGAGCTACCTGAAATATTCTTGCAGTCAGCCATGACAGCTCCCCTCAAACATCTAAGAAGGCAAGAAATATTTAAAAAATTCTTTTTTAGGTATGCTCCTAGTTCCAGGGAGATCTGATCACTTTAAAGTGGTTCTTAAGGCAAAACTTTTACCTTAAGGCCCCTTTAACACTTGTGCGACTTGTCCTGTGACTTGGGACTGCAAAGTTGCATGACAAGTCATACCCTATGATTTGCAATGAGTACCATTCATATCTGTGTGACTTCAAGTCGCAGTGACTTCAAAGTAGTCCCTACTTTGGTTCAACTTTGATGAGACTTGAGGTCCATAGCATTACACAGGCATTGTTTCAAGTAGCATTAAAATCGCTGCAAAAATTGTGGTAAAATCACATGGCATTCAAGTCACACAAGTTTGAAGGGGGCCCAATGCATTCCCTGTATTAAGGTAAAAAAAAAAAAAACTTTTTTTAACTTCTGTCCTCTCCACCTCCCTAAATACTTACCTGAGTCCTCTATGCTGTGCACAGATGCATCTCTTCTCTCCACTCTCTTCCTCCTCACACAGGACTCTGGCAGTAGCAGAAGCCATTGGCTCTTGCTGCTGTCAATCAAATTCTGTGAAAAGGAAATGGGGCCAAGCCCCACTGTGTATGTCTATGGAGCGGGGCTACATAGACACACATATCTCGGGAGCGAGCATGCACTGTGTGCCCCCATAGCAAGCGGCTTGCTATAGGGGCACACAGAGAAGAGGAGGATCCAAGATAGGCATCAGAGGACCCCCAAAGAGGAGGTTCAAAACCATCGCAAAGAGCGGGTAAGTATAACATGCTTGTTATTTGAATTAAAAACCTGTTTTGCCTTTATTAACACTTGTGGACATGAATGTATTTCAGCCCTACTCCATTATCTCCAACCTATTGCAGATAACATAGCTGTGACATACTGAGAGGTATTAGATGGCATAAAAAGAAAATAAGATCTATACATCTTCATGATGTTATGGCTAGGTAGATACTTGAAGGCACGTAAATAACAAAAATGTTTTACGCTATAGCTTTCCAAAGATTGTAATGTGGTTAGGTTATGTGGCCACATTGGATACAAACTGTGCTTAGCAAAGTGCGGTCAAAAAACTAAACACTAAGGGGAAACAGCTCCCTAGAGCCCCTGATCTGAATTTGGGAGCATTGTTAGATCTTTTAAAAACCTGATATTCTAATGGGTAGGTACTGAGCACTGCATTGTGGGATTTAGAGAGAGACGTAGTGCCAATACTCCCACTACCATAAAGCCAATATTTATATAAGCATTATAGGGCACAGGGCTCAGGAGAGAGGGATGGTGAAAGACAAGGTATACTTTGGCACCTTATTATGCCTTCACTCCTCCAAAAGGTGTTCATTTACATTTCAACTACAGATTCTCTTTAAATACAGAAATATTCAGACAAACTCAGAAATATTATATGCATTTTAAATCCAAAGTTTTCTAAACATAGGATTGGCACTAAACTCAGAGTTATGGCTGAGCTCAGTAATTAGTTACATTTAGGATAGTATTTCACGGCTAGCAGTAATTCCAGACACCTATAAATTCACGCCGATGTGTTATAAAGAGATCATGTTTAGAATGCAAAGACAGCAAATATGTAACCAATAAAAAATGTTTATTCTGACACTGGAAACGGGAAATAGAACGGTTTTAAGTTCCTTCGTTTATGTGGCTGATCTGATGCTTTTCATGTCTACAGCAAATAGGCAGCAGCAAAAAAAAAGGGGCTTTTTGTACTCTTAGTAATAAAACTTCTCTTGGGGAGTCCTTAGTTGGATACAAAGTCCTAAACCTTTGGGACATCCAAAAGCAGTCCAACAGACAGGTGGGCGAACGAGCAAACAAACAATCTCTAAGAGGCTCGTAAAAAACAGAATTCGGGGGACTGCCTGTGACTCAAGGGACCACATGAAGAACTTTATGCCTGAAGCTTGATGCAGAAAAGCCCAAGGAAGTACTCACAGACCTAGTAAAGTTCACCTTGAGAGGAAGGTGTAGAAGCCGATTCTTGTAATCATAAAACTGGATGATGGTTTGTCCAAGTCACCCAGAGAAGGGGAAACAAGAATCCAGTGCACCCTTACAGGGTCCATATCCAGATTTATAAAAAGGGAATCAGTCTTCCTGAAAGAAGTAGGAGCTGAGAACTACATCCAGACTATAAGGGGAAATTTCCTTTCGGTGAACTGCAGATGGAGAGAGGAACAATGTCCTGGTTAAGGTAAAAGGCATAAACTACGTTAGGTGAGAAGGAAGTCCTGGACCTCAGTGCCACCTTACCAGAAGTAGATTTCCTAGCTAATACTTTGTAGGAATCACATTCAGAGACGCCCCTTGTCCTCCAGAGCCTGGGCTTCAAACAGCCATGACATTAAAGCCAGTGAACTTGAAGAAGGATGGCAAATTGGTTGTAGGGACAGAAAACCCTACTGATCAAGTACAGCTCACATAGCGTTTACCAAGGGTCTTATCAGATTGGTGTACCACATTCATCTGGGTCAGTCCAAAGCAATGAGCATCACTTGAGCAGATTAAGAAATTGTTTCAAGAGAGGAAAGGCATAGATCAGGATATACTGATCCCATGGAGCCACCAAACAATAAGAGCATCCACTTCTTCCACTAGAGGAATCATGTACCTGAAGATAAACCTGTCCAACTTATTGTTGAACCTGGAGGCCAGAAGGTCCACATCTGGTGTCCTCCACCTCTGACACAAGTCCTGGAATACCTCTAAGTGTAAGAAACCATTCCCCTGGGTTCAGGCACTAACCGATGAGCAAGTCTGTATGCCAACTGTCTATACCTGTAATGTGCACAGTTGACAAGGCTGGAATGTGAACCTTAAAAGATAAGTTCACCTTTGGAACAAATTACACCTGTATTTAGGGCGCAACATGTAACATGTTTCAAAACCCAGTCTCTACCCCGAGCACCCCCCTTGAACAGCTGCGTCACTCATTCTAAGCGATCTGTGAATTAATAAACTACAAGTTCTGTCTGCCACCGCAGCGGATGACTTGAAGTCCTCAATGGACTGCAAGAGCGCTGATGAGCACACTGATAGTACATTCACTCCAGCTTTCTAACAGAAAACCAATTCAGGACGTATGGGCAGAAAGCTGCAGGACGTGTCTGCAGGAGACTGACATTGCACTTGTGTTCCAGTGATCGCAGATTCAATGCTTTGCATGCTTCTGTGGGGGGAAAATAATGAATGAAAAAAAAAAAAAAAAGTGCATTTATTATTATACCCTTCAGGTGAACTTCCCCGACTCAAACGTCAGATTTCTAAGCCACAGAGGACCACATGGTCCTCTGACACGCTATTTGATCTTTCTACAAATCCGATCAACTTGTTCTATGGTGACAGAATGTTCCATTTTAGGTTTCTGGAGGGAAAATGGGCAAACCGAGCTGCTTCAAAAAAGGGTCTACCATCAGAACTCTCAAGCAAAAGCAAAGTGTCAGGCAGCTCTTGGACTGGGAAATATGAATCTTAGACAAGAATCAAAATTTTCTCCAGTGCAGCAAACACTCTAGGACCTAAGCTGTGTCCAGGAATACACCCCAGACACTTCAGATTCTCACGGTGGACGTTGAGGGAATGGAGATACAAAAAGGATATGTCTTAAAAGACAGAGAGGGAAAAGTCTTTGCAGTCTGTGCTTTAGGCTCCTTTCAATGGGAAAGATGGGTGCTCTTAACACCACTAGCAGCCGTGATGATGTTTTCAAGAGTTAGTCCAAGGAGATGCTGTCTTTCGAAGGCCATGTGATTCAATCACTTTTTACACAAGGTCTCAGCAGTCCAGCACTTTAGTCAAAGTGCCCTACGCATATGCACATAAGACGTGCTCAGCTGCCTGTTTTTACCCCCCTTCTGACCAGCCATCTGAAAGACACTTAACTCCTTGCATCAGAAATGCAGACTGGAAATGATTGAGGAGATATGGGTACAAAGGTTGTGTGTTATTTTGTTCTTAAATTACTTAGAGACACGGTCACTGCATTGCATATTTAAAGCAGTGCAACAGTAACAGAACCTGTGTAAAGGCACTCCTTTACACAGGTTCACCACTTTTCTCTCAAATACTCCCCCATCGCTTCACCAGTACCCACTGTCTGCACCAACAAGCAGCAATGATGTCATTCCCTTCATCATGTAAAAGTGGACAGTGCTCGGGCCCAATGACTGGTGCTAGGCTGGAGCACTGCATCATGGGAAGCATGAGATAATTTGCACCACCAAGGAGCAGTAAGGGAGCACTATTGAAGAGTATGAATGGGTCAGAAAGAGGCCTTTACACAGACACTGGCACTCTACTGTGAGAAAAGCACAAACGTGTAAAAAAAAAATTGGTTAACTGCTTCAGCAAAGAATTCACATCATCGTCTTCTCAATACAAAAACTTTACATGTGCGAATCCATTATTCCCCTAATTTTATCATAGTGGAAAATAGGCACATGCTCCCCACAATGCAATGCATCTGTCATGGATATTGCCATATGGAATTCTGGATGCAACAAAAAGGTTTGTATCCACAAAGGTTTTATATATTAATAAACAATGCTTTAATAAAAACAAATGAAAATAACCAAAAGTAGACCAAGGTAAACAATGATTCAGTGTGAAAATTGTTTTTTTTTTTTTTTTGTTTTTTACTGGAGCTTTCCTTTAAAGGGTTAGTCGGATTCCAAGAGAAGCCATGGACCTTGAGACGAGCAGGAAATGACATTCACTGTTCATGTTCTGGAAATAAACTGCACTCATCCAGCTGAAGAGGAGGAAGGGAACCAGCTAAAGCAGTGTTCCCCAACCCTGTCCTCAAGGCCCACCAACAGGTCATGTTTTCAGGATTTCCATTATTTTGCACAGGTGATTTGATCAGTTTCACTGCCTTAGTACTTACCACAGCTGATTCATCTGAGGGAAATCCTGAAAACAAGACCTGTTGGTGGGCCTTGAGGACTGGGTTGGGGAACACTGAGCTGAAGGCAGGACCTGATTTTCAGAACAGTGGGGTGTTTAAACCTGAAGATGCAGCTATCCTTTACCTGTTAGCAGTGGTGGCCTGGTCAAGTTATAGGATGGGGGGGTGCCAGACCCGCCCTTCCTTTTTGACCCTTCCCACTTCTCATAAGCACCACCCCTTATATAATCCACCCACTCCACCCCCTGTATTCCGCCAATTGTGTCAGGAGTATACAGCCCAGCATCACAGCACAGGGTATACAGCCAGCATCACAGCACAGGGTATACAGCCAGCATCACAGGACAGGGTATAGAGCCAGCATCACCAATGGGGTATACAGCCAGCATTACAGGACAGGGTATACAGCCAGCATCACAAGACAGGGTATAGAGCCAGCATCACAGGACAGGGTATAGAGCCAGCATCACCGATGGGGTATACAGCCAGCATCACCGATGGGGTATACAGCCAGCATCACCGATGGGGTATACAGCCAGCATCACCGATGGGGTATACAGCCAGCATCACAGATGGGGTATACAGCCAGCATCACAGATGGGGTATACAGCCAGCATCACAGATGGGGTATACAGCCAGCATCACAGATGGGGTATACAGCCATCACAGGACAGGGTATACAGCCAGCATCACAGGACAGGGTATACAGCCAGCATCAAAGGACAGGGTATACAACCAGAGTCACAGATAGGGTATACAGGAATACAGCCAGCATCAAAGAAAGGGTATATGGGTCAGCATCAAAGAAAGGGTATATGGGTCAGCATCACAGATAGGGTATATAGGTATACAGCCAGCATCACAGATGGAGTATAGAGGTATACAGCCTGCATCAGATAGGGTATATAGGTACACAGCCAGCATCACAGATAGGGTATACAGCAACTCAGAGCACCACCCCCCCAATGCGGGACTCGCGGCTCTGGCAGCACCACCCCGCGGGAGGTCTGGCCGGCACTTACCGGCCTGTGGAGAGAGGATCACGAAAATGTCCGCTCCTCATGCTCCCTCCTTTCTTCCTTCCTCTTGCGAAAGCACCAATAGGCATCCAATAGGATCGCCTGGTGCTTTGGCCAATCGGGAAACAGGTTGCACCAACCTGCCTCCTGATTGGTGGGTAGGCATTGTAGTGTGACAATAGTGAAAATTAATTCGCTATAGCACACAAATTGGGTGGGATCGGGGCGCAGAGCTCACCCTTTTTTGAAGCCTATTAACGCCTCTGGCTCTAATCAGGTGCTTAAAAAAAAATAAAAAAAGGGACACCCCTCCTGTTCCCCGCCATAGGAATCCATGCACCCGGCGTCCTGAAAGGGGCCGGGTGCATAGATGGGGATGCTGGCAGGGATAGGGGGCCCTCAATGCACGGGCCGCCACTGCCTGTTAGTTAGAAATGTGATATATGCAGAAGGGATACAGAGCAAATCCAACCTAATGATGAACCATGGAAAAAAAAAAAAAAAAAAAAAGGAAGATTACAAACCTACTGAGAGAGCAGGTCTGCTCTAAAGGAATGTTAAGAAACAAGATGTTAAAAGGACAATACAACCCATATTACATCCTAGTTTATATATAAAAAAGGTATTTCATTTAAAGTGGACATACTGTATCAGTAAAACTCACATGACTCAATAGGGCATTAACAGTTAGTCCAGCCAAAACACTTTTTCTGGAAAAAAAAAAAACCTCTCATTAGTAAAAAAGCAAAAAATACGACTCCCAGGTTCTGTTGTATGACCTACAAGCCAGATAATCTGCCAAGAACACTATTGGTGTTTCAAGCTATTGTAAACTACAAAAAGCCTATTGTTTTGGATCAGCCAGAGCAAGCCTATATTTCAATGAGGGAAAAAAGTATCAGCCAGGCAAACCATTTTGCAGCTATAAAGTATTATTACTGTACACAGCTTTGCAGACTGGGATCCAAAAGAAGGGCACTGTAGGTGAACTCCAGGCAGAGTTCTGTATTCGTTCAAATCTACGTATAGCCAAAATGTTTTTTCGCTTTGTTTTGGATCGAGTAGATAGGATTAGAACATGTTAAAATTTTATGGCTCCAGAACATCATATTTGGATTGCTGCTCATCAACTGCTGTCAAGTTTGTACTCCATGTGGAGAGTTCAATCCTGGTTCTAAAGTAGATCTGTGAAGTAGCTGTGTTCTCCAAGTCCACCCAAGTTATACCCTGTGTTAAAGTGGTTCTAAAGGCTCCAGGTTTTTACCTTAAAGTGTTTGTTAACCTATTTTATTAAAGTCTATGCCAGCCCCTTTATTAGAGCCTGGCATAGCACACTGTAGAAATCTTTTATAAAAACGAGGCTTTTAAATACCTGTTTAGCGCTATCTTCAGGCCGGTCACATGACTGGCGGGCGCTGTACAGCTCCAATGGATGACTTCTGCAGGAGAGACCGAGATCTCCCTCTGACGTCAGCCTGGGAGGTCACATGGCTGCTCAACCTCTCCTGCAGTAGCCCTGGAACCCGTCCGAGAGTCATGTGACCGACCTGAAGAACATGCTAAATCGGTATTTAGAAGCATTTTTTTTTAAAAGACTAATACAGTCTGCTATGCCAGGCTCTAATAGAGGGGCTGGCAGTGAGCATTTAACATGTTTCATTTTTACTAATAGCGACTGGGGGGGGGGGGGGGGGGG
>BLSH010134698.1:308143-318149 GCA_018402905.1 Glandirana rugosa
GAATGGGCAAGGCACGCCCACCGGGCCCCGCTCTAGGGGGTAAAACCAGGGGAAGGGCTAAGCAAGCCGTCCCACGGGGATCTCGCCCCGGGCCACCCGCACGGAACGGGTAAGATGCGGCGGGTCCCTGTGTTGGGGCCGGCTTCGCATCATGTTGGCCAGGTCGAGGAAAGTACAGAGCACAAAGACCCTCGATGCCCCGACCGGCTTCTTGATAGCAGATCATCTTGATTGCAGAAAAAAGAAAAAAGAAAATAAAAAAGAAAAAATGGTCACAATAGGACCGCAGTTCCCATAGGGAAGCCAGGTCAACTCCTTGCAAACTAGGCATTGAAACTGGAGAGTCCTCTGTGAGGGGGGGTTTTAATGTAGGAAAGGAGGACGGCCCCCAGGGGAGGGGCCAGCTGAATTCTTTCCCTGCCTAGTTAACTCCTGGTAAGACGAACATAAAACCCACAAAGTCAAGAAGAGCTGCGTCTGTCAGTGAACGTAGGAGAAAAAATGTTTTGGCTGGGCTAACTAATGCCCTGTTGAGTCATGTGAGTTTTACTGATACAGTACGTCCACTTTAAACAAAATTCCTTTATATATATTTATATATATAACTAGGATGTAATATGGGTTGTATTGTCCATTTAACGTCTTGTTACTTAATATTCCTATACAGTAGACCTGTTCTCTCAGTAGGTTTTGTAATCTTCCTTTCATTTTTTTTTTTTTTTTTTTTGCATGGTTCATTATTAGGTTGTATTTGCTCTGTATCTCTTCTGCATATATCACATTTATAGCTAACAGGCAAAGGATAGCTGCCTCTTCAGGCTTAAGCACCCCACTGTTCTGCAGCTGTTGGGGAAATTCAGGTCCTGCCTTTAGCTGGTTCCCTTCCTCCTCTTCAGCTGCATGAGTGCAGTTTATTACCAGAACATTAACATGGAATGCCACCTCTTGCTCGTCTCAAGGCCCATGGCTTCTCTTGGAATCAGACTTTAATCTTTTAAAGGAAAGCTCCAGTAAAACAAAAAAAAAACAAAAAAAAAGACAAAAAAAAAAAAAAAAAAAAACTTCATTCACACTGAATCACGGTTTACCTTTGTCTACTTTTTAGTTTTTGTATTCGTTTTTATTAAAAATCATTATTTGTTAATATACAAAACATTTGTGGATACATACCTTATTGTTGCATCCAGAATTCTATAGGGCAATATCCACGATTGATGCATTGCATTGTGGGGAGCATGTGCCTATTTTCCACTATGATAAAGTTAGGGGAATAATGGATTCACATATGTAAGTTGCAGTAAAATGTGCAACCTGTGGTGTAATGTAAACCCCTGGTCATCCAGCAGAGACTATACTCTGAGTGTTTGAATTTTAGCGCAACGTTTGAAAAGATTAAACTGTAAAGTGAATAAGTTCCAGTGTCCTTGATTTTACAGTACATGGTGACCCGTCTTACCAGTCCATATCGCTGCTTCTCATATAGGGTACAGGCCTTACCTGTCATAGTGGGTATATCCCTGGATGAGTCTTCAAGGTCTTGGCTCCAAAGAGATGGACCACAACCCTGGACCTGTATAGCACCTTGTGGCTAAGTACATGGATTCAACAAAGTGGTGAGTGACCTTGCAGGATCCAGTGCCCGAAGCAACATTACAGGCTGTCCCCAAAGAGTGGCGTTCAAGTAGGGTTCCCAAGATTTTACCGATCCACATGCACTAGCTTTATTGTTTTATTAGAAGACAGTGAAAGGTTGACTGGAGAATAAATAATAAAGTAGTTAAGCTAAGAGTGATTTCTACATGAGGAAGAAGAGATCAATTACCTTAGAATACTAGCAAAAAACTACTGCACTTTCAGTGTGATATAGGGTGTAAGATTGGGGTGATCAGACTCAAGCAGTAGGTGCGTTTTCAATGAATGCGCAGTCCAAAACTGTATTTTTTTAAGGGCATGGTACTTTTTTTTTTTTTTTTTAAATACGGAAAAGTTCACAAAAGACATCAGTAGCCCACAATCAGAATATGTCAGCCTCCTGTCTTACTCTCCTGCCACACGGCTTCTTCAGGCCTCCAGCCTAGGCCTTGGGTCTGCTTCTCAAACCAAGAGAGTTCCTAAAGCTGGATACACACTAAACAATTTTCTGTAGATTTTTACCTTCAGATTTACCAAAACCATATAATATGAGGTCAAGTCTTAAGTGTTTCAATTTGTATGCAATCAGGCAGGTCCTTGCACAACATGCTTTTGGTAAATCTGAAGGAAATCTGACAACAAAAGTTGTATAGTGTGTAAGACCCCATTACACACTATTCCATTTTCTGCAGATTTTTGTCTTCAGATTTACCAAAACCATGTAGTGCAAGGGCCTGCCTGCATACAAATTGAAACTCTTAAGCTTTGACCTCATATTATATGGTTTTGGTAAATCTGAAGGAAACAAAATATACAGAAAATCTAATGGTGTGTATCCAGCTTTAGAGTAAAGCCCTCCCTTATGCCTCGTACACACATTCAAATTATCGGATGATAAAAATCGCTTTCGCAATAATTGTACAATAGTCAGATCGTTTGTACAGAGCTTTTGACAGCCGATCACGACAGTCCGTCCAACAATATCTGAAGGGACAAACATGAAAACTTTGCTTGGACGATAGCCCAGTGAACGATAATCGTTTAACCAGTACAATATGCGTCCACTAAAAATCGATAGACAAACACTACGCATGATCACGATCGCAGCTACGCAAATAGGATCATTTCAGATACATAGCTACGCAACCAGGAAGGTTTTCAAGAATCATACGAGAAAAAAAATATCGTACTTTTAGTACAGTGCTTAAATGCACTGTTGCATTCGATATAAGTTTTATACAATTAAATGCGAGCGATAAGTCGTACGATAATCTGAACATGTGTACGAGGCATAGGTCAAGCTCTCTCTTAGCCTACTCAGGATCAGCTCCTTGCTGCTCTGTCACAGACTAAATCTGCCTCCTGCAGACATGCACGCTCTGGCTGCCCCCATGCAGCCTCTCTACCTCCTCCTAGAGATGTTGGAAGTCCACATGACTCCCATGTACAGATCTCCTGTCTGTTGGGTGGAGCGCTAAGCCATAGGCAGGTCACAGCCAATAGCCGAGCACACAGCTGTGCAATCAACATGCCGTCTCTCCAAAAATCTGGCGTAAACCAGCAATCTTCCGAGTAGCACGGTGTCCCACTGCCACAAGGGTTATAGAGGGGTGCTCTGGGGTCATATTTGGCAATGCATTTATCAGCAAACATATTTTATTTTTAATGTAGGCAGAGCAAGTACCTGAGACCTTGTATCAGCCTCTTGCAGGCCCTGTACAGCAAAGCTCAATGGGCAAAGACACAGCACAAGGAGCCAATCGGTTCCAATGAATGCAAGGCTGCTGGTGAGCACTATACATTGTGAACTTTTTTGTAATGTCACAAAGTGACGTTTTATTACATTTTTTGGTGGCAGAGTAGTGCAATGCAATGAGCTTTATTGCACGACGCTGCACCGGACAAAGGTACTGCATGTCAGATTTTTTTTCCAGCATGCACCACCGCCAGGGTGGATTTGATTTAAATCAATAGTAAAAAGGCTTGATTTAAATCATACATTTTAAAGAGTAACTGTCATCTCTGTCCCGCAGCGGCTCCTCGTCTGACCTGCTGTTGACTCACTGACAGTCTCATTCACTTTAATGGGATGGCTGGTGATGTGGCAGTGACACAACAAGGTGAGGGATGTGGAAGCAGCAGGTGAGTGGATGCCCGCTCACAGGCGCTGCCATGATGGATCTGAAATGACAGATGCTCTTTAAATGTAAGGACTCTTTCTTGCTGGTAGTTAGAATGTTTAATATTTGCAAACAAAATAAAGGTTTCCAATTTAGAATAATAAGCTGTCAAGTTAGTAATACAGCGATATCAGAACCAATTCAATCATACAGTTTGTAGTGTACATAGAGTTGCAAAACAAATGGGATATAGGAATATTTCTGAACTTTGGAAGAAAAATGCCGGCAACTCGAACGCTTCTTCTGTTGACTCTACTTGGCACAAAAAGCAATGCTACATCTGAAATGCTAACGCGTTTCAGCCGGAGCCTTCCTCATAGCATTCCTGAACTTTGTTTTATCTCATGGTTACTGCGAAATTATGCAAATGCATCAATGCAGTGCGTGTTATCCCCGCTTGCAGAGCTTGGTTTCATTGAATGAGTTTACCAAAACTTTAAATACAGGCAGTCCCCCTAGTTACAAACATCCGACTTACAAACGACTCCTACTTACATACGGTGGGAGACAACAGAAAGTGAGAGGAAATCTCCCCATAGGAAGGGAAATTCACTCCTATAAGAGTTATTATGGGAAAAAGGTGTCTCCACTGATGCTTCATCACCAATCCTTGTTTCCACAACAACCCAAAAATTTCAAAATCCAATTATCATTGGGACAGAAAGTGAGGTGAAATCTTCTAAATAGAAACAGACAGCACACAAACATTAGGGTCCTTTTGACGGGCTCCGCTGCTCAGCGGGGATCCATCCGTTGATCCCCGCTGAGCCGGCGGATGATAGGACAGTCTCTGTGCAGAGACTGTCCTGTCACAGCCCCATTCTCCTATATGGAGGATCAGATCCGATCTGCCAGACGGATGGAAAATAGGGTTTTCATCCGTCTGCTTTTGGCGGATCAGAGCGGATCAGGTGTCAGCGGACATGTCACCGCTGACATCCGTCACTCCATAGAGAGCAATGGAGCGTCCCTTCGGGTCCGCCTGAAAAACTGACAGGCGGACCCGAACGATCCGCCCGTGTGAAAGGGGCCTTACAGGGGTGTTAACCCTTCCCTATGCTATCCAAAAAACTTAAAACTAGTGTAGCTTTTTTTCTGAAGCTACACTTAAAAAATGTACCTGTTCCAATTTACAACTTCAACTTAAGAACAAACCTACAGACCCTATCTTGTTTGCAACCCAGGGACCATCTGTATTGCAGAATATACAGCCTCATGCTACATAACTAAACTCTATTTCATGCTGAATAAACTGATAATATATCTTAAATAGAAAATAATCTTTAGATATATTTTTACTCCAAAGGCATTTTACTAAAAAAAGTTTGATAAAAATCAAAAAAAATCATTGATTGTTATCCACCCTGATCACCACAGAGCGGTGTGAGCTGGCATGATGGGGAACAAGGATTGATGCTATGTCTTGCTTTGGGATGGTCTTGGGCAAGGTTGCCCAGCACAGTGCCAATGCACCTGATGTGAACAAGTCCCTAATTCTTTTTTTTTTTTGCCTTCCTTACTGAGCGAATATTTATTTTCAAAGCATTCTGCTGTAAAATACAAGCACCGCTATGCTTTTTTGCTCCTCCAGGAGAAGGATGTTAAACAGTATAGTGGACCGGTATTACTCCAGCAATTCCCAGATGAGCAGGTTGGCTGTGCTTGCTGTATACATCTCAAAACTTCATTTTCAGTTTTTACTGAACTCTTTAAATTTTTGGTTCAGCCCATACAATGTCTGCCTCTATTGTGAACACACTTTTTTTTTTCTTTAATGCTACAATTTAAGCAACTCCATGTGTCAGCACAAACAAGATAAAAGTGATAGTCTGCTCTGTATGCCAAAATAAACTCAACAAAAAGTTCTGCTTAGAATCCGGAGACTTGTCCCCCCCACCCCTCACATCAGTCATTTCTCCATATGGAACAAATTAGCAGGTAGATGATATTTAAACAACTCTGATACCTGACAACTTATCAAGAGTTATTTTTATTCAGCATTCACCAGGAAAACTGAACCACGAATCAGGGAATCCAGCCAGGCCCTTTTCTGGGCACACTTTAGTGAAACGAGCAGTAAACAAGCAAAAAAAACAAACCTTTTTGTTGTTATAGGTACAGCCTGGTTACACAAAAAAATGTGCCTCCCTGCTGGAGGTTCTACATTTCATCATTGGTTTTATTTAGTGCATCTGGCTGCCTCCTTACCCACAACTGCCAGCGTCTTTATATACTGAATCTGAGTAGAAGACAATGAAGGCCAGAGTGTTAACTAGTTCAGCACGGTCTCAAAACAGGAAGTTGCAGCAGTTGACCGTGTATTTCAAAGTGTCAACTAAAAAACTTTTTCCGGTCATGCCTTACCATATGCAGTTTTCTTAAAGTGGATGTAAACCCTCACATATACCCAGTGAATTAAACAGCCTCAAATGATACACAGAGATGAAACAAATCTCCCTATATAAGTTTTACATGTATATCTGCTGTCTTCAGCTTTATATATCCTTTAGAAAGTTCACATGGTTTTACAGATTTTCTCTTCCTGTTCTCCACTAGGAGTGAAGTCTAGGCACACAGCCAAGACAGCTGATTGGAGGAAAGGCACACACCCCCTCTCCACATAGGCAGAGACTTGCAGAGCTGTCCTGTGAATAGTTTGGCTCTCTGCCAATTTATAGCAACTTCCCCAATACAAAATTCAGCCTGGTTCTATCTCAGTTGATGTAGAACTTGTCAGAAGTTATCATGCTGATAGCTGAAGAACGGAGCACTCGGTGCTATGAAGAGAGATAAGAAAACACTACAGATATATGTGCCCAGCTCAAATTTCATGAATCGGGTTTACATTCACTTTAAAGTGCAATTCCACTGTTGAAAAAAAAACAATCCCCACTGGGTAATATAAGTACACTGCAAGGATTTTTAATTGCATCTTTCCTACTTCTTCTGTTTTGAAGAGAAAGCAGTTTGAATTTGTGTTCTTTCATACCGATTCCTGAATGGGAGGGTATTTTTACATTATAATCTCCCGGTGCACTTTCAGTGTTTTAATTAGGAAAGCTTTAGTGTCTGCATCCCTTAAGCCAGGGCTTGACAAATTTGATTAGAATCTAGGAGCTAGCTGAAAAAGTTAGGAGCCAGTTTTTTAAATCAGCTGCCCAGCACCCAGAACTGCATGTCCGGGGCGTCAGGCAATAAGAATTGCTCATGCCTGATGCAAAGCGAAAAAATACCACATATTTAAAGAAAAAAAAAAAAAAACTTTTTTTTTTTGCTTGTTATAAGATTTTGCAAATAAGGGATTTCTTATCCTTCACTGATGTGTGCCGATAGGCTACACTAATGGGCACTTACAGGTGGCACTGATGGGCACTGACAGCTGGCACTGACAGCTGGCACTGACAGGCAGCACTGACAGGCAGCACTGACAGGCAGCACTGACAGGCAGCACTGAGGTGACACTGACAGGCAGCACTGAGGTGGCACTGACAGGAGGCACTGACATGACACTGATAGGTGGCACTGACAGGCAGCACTGAGGTGGCACTGACAGGTGGCACTGACATGACACTGATAGGTGGCATTGAGATGGCACTGACAGGCGGCACTGAGAGGCTGTGGCACTCCCCGTCCACCGCGGCGGTAAGGAAGAGGCCATTGATAAAGGCTGCAGCCTCAACCCCAGCTGTCAAACTGTGAAGATGATGTCGGTGGTGGGCGGGCAGTGAGCGAGCCATGCGCATCACAGCATCGTCCACCAGAGGGTGCCAGTTCGCAGAAAGGAGCGCTTCGCTCTAGCAGGCCACAGAGCCGCGGCTTCAATTTTGGCCACCCCGGCCAAAGTGCATGCACCCGCGGGGGGCCAAGTCCCAGCTGCTGTGGTGTAGCCCAGGCGCCAGGACGCAATTTCCAGTCGCAATTGCGACCTGGCGTCTGGGTTTTGTCGAGCCCTGCCTTAAGCATTTAAAGCTGAACTTTCACACTCTCACTAAAAATCAGTTTACATGCAGATATGAAGTGATCTTACATTCATTAATCACTTCAGCCCTGGAAGATTTCACCCACTTCATGACCAGGCCATTTTTTGCAATAAGGCACTGCGTTGCTGTGACAATTGCGTGGTCATATGACGGTGTACCCAAACAAATTTTACGTCCTTCTTTCCCACAAATAGAGCTTTCTTTTTGTGTTTTTTTTTTTTTTTTTTGCGCTATCAACAAAAAAAAAAAGACGAGAATTTTGAAAAAAAAAATTTTTTTTTTACTTTCTGCTAGAAAACATATCCAATAAAAAAAAACTAAAAAAAAAAATCTAATTTCTAAATCAATTTAGGCCAATATGTATTTTGCTACATATTTTTGGTAAAAAAGAAACCTAAGAGTGGTTTTTATGGAGAAATAATACAGCTAGTGTTGACATCGATGTGATTTCTAATTTGAAGGGGCTAAATTGCTGCCAAAGAGCATAATTACTTCGTATTTACAAGTTCAGTGATTGCCAGTATCCCCTATGGAATGGTTAATGAATATTCAGCATAATGTCTTGCATTTACAATGAGACAACACAGTGGCATAGCAAGAAACAATCTCTTCATTCTCAAACTAGCCAAAACATAGATTTTCATTCAAACTTGTATATGTCAATCTCTATGTTTACAAGAGGGAAGTATGTTGAGCTAGGGAAATAATTAGTCTTTTTTTCCCCCATGAAAATCACGCTTGCGGTCTCATTTGCTACTAATGCCTATTAATCTAAACAAACTATTGGGTGTGTAAGTGGATAATTTCAAACAGGACTGTAATTTATTGCTTGTTGAAGTATGAAGGTAAAATGGATGCAAGTTAGTACTGGAAGCCTTTCAAGTTAAACTGATGGTCATATGAGTTAGGCTGGGTTCACACTATCCGACATTTAAACGGTCCGACTTAGATCCTACTTTGCTGTGCAATTTACGGTCCTACATAGGTTCAAAGTCGGACCGATTTTCTGTGAACAGAGATCAGCCTTTGATTTTAACAATTCCAGGCACCATGCGCTCTGGGGATATTGAAGGGGAACTCCACGTCAAATTAAAAAAAAAAAAAAAAAAAAACACGGCATGGAGCCCCCTTCAGGAGCATACCAGGACCTTTGGTCTGGTATAGATTTTAGGGGTAACCCCATGCCAAATTAAAAAAAAAAAGGCAGCGGGGTTCCCCACAAGATCCATAACAAACCCTTATCCGAGCACGTAGCCCAGGAAAGGGGGTGGGGATGAGCGAGCGCCCCCCCTCCTGGACCATAACCAGGCCGCATGCCCTCAACATGGGGAGTATGAGTGCTTTGGGGCGGGGGGCTCTGCGTCCCCCCCACCCCAAAGTACCTTGTCTCCATGTTGATGAGTACAAGGGCCTCTACCCTACAACCCTTGCCAGTGTCTGCGGGCGGGGACTTATCAGAATCAGGAAACCCCCTTTAACAAGGGAGCCCCAAGATCCCGTCCCCTACCCCTCTCTGCGGCATCTTCTGCTCTTTTGCGTGTCTTCTCCGCTGTCCTCTTCGCTCTGTTCTTCCTCTCTTCTTCTTCCCATGTTGACTCGACGCAATCTGCTGCACAAGGAAGAACAGAGGGAAGACGACATCGGAGAAGACACACAAAAGAGCAGAAGACGCCACGCAGAGGGAGAAGACGCCGCAGAGTGGTAGAAGACCCGCAAAAGTGCCGAAGATGCCGGAGCGTGTAGTGAGCTTATTTTTACAATTTCCTTTCAGGTCAATGTACCCCATACTCATTCAAATAAGGTGGGGGGCCGAGATCTGGGGGCCCACTTGTTAAAGGGGGCTTCCAGATTCCGATAAGACCCCGCCCGCAGACCCCGACAACCACCGGCAAGGGTTGTCGGGAAGAGGCCCTTGTCCTCATCAACATGGGGACAAGGTGCTTTGAGGTGGGGGGAGACGTGGGGGGTGGAGTTTCGTGGAACAGGGGTACAACTACTCCTGTTCCCGGAGAAGGGCTGTTGGGAACGGCCACCAACAGCCCCAGACGCCCGCCCCAGAATAGCCTTAGACCTTCGGGGGAAATTGTTCACCCGGGGGTCTAGAGCCGGGGGGTGGAATAAACTTACTCATACCCCATGTAACTGGACTTTCCTTTAACATTTTTATTCGAGTGATGTGCGAGGCCGTAGAAGCCGTGAAAACGCCCAGAAGAT
>BLSH010134698.1:325107-364486 GCA_018402905.1 Glandirana rugosa
TTTGTAACTTTGCCGTCTTGTATAACTCTAGTTCAAAACCCCTTCCCTAGGAAGGCCCGAGTTACTTCGGGGCACATAATTATTTCGATGTAGATATAGTTTTCCAGTCACATATTCATGCTTTCTCTCTCTCCTCTTCTTTTATCCTTCTTTCTATAATCTCCATCTCTCTCACTCCTGCTCGTCCACCCACACAGAGATATGACACTGGTTCGTCTAATCCTTGTGATCTCCGGACCTTAATCTCTCTACGGATGTTTTAATCGCTTTCGTACTTATACACTGACCTTTTGATATAGATGTAGCTTTATTAATACACGGGGCTTCATTGAGCCCGGAAGGATCCCTTCCCCAAAACTTGATCTCAATATGTTCTGCCGTTTCAATGTTTAGTTTATGTTACAGTTTATCTATTTCTGGGCAGGGAATTAACTGACCTCCGTGGGGGGATTTGGAGGGGGGGGCACCCTTTTCCCGACACAGTGAGTCCCCATGTGGGTGTCGGGAGGATGGCCCAGCCTCTGGGTTCCTCCGTGCGAGGCTCATTACAAAAGTGGCCAGTGAGGCCTACCCTCACTTAGAGGTCCGATTTTGGGTCTGACATTAGACCACAAAATATCCCTTCAAGGGCAGACTTATACTCCAACCAGGATCTTCTCCCATTTTAATGTTTTGTTTAATGCCAACCTGGTGGTCAGGAATCCTGGCTCCCTAGCAATAGTAGCCTCTTTGGGACTATGGGATTTGATCTCTTCTAGCTAAAGTCCTAGTTTTTGTATACTCAAAACAAATCATACCCCATGTCCATGTTTTTTTTGTGATACTAATGTTTAGTTGTACAAGCATCATATATGTCAATTGATAAATGTGGATGTGGACATTTCCTTGTTGTCTATTAAAACTTTAATAAAAATCTATTGAAAGAAAAAAGATAGAGGATGCTGCTGCTCTGAGAATACCAGTCAATCTACAGCAGTCTGATATGACCCCAGACTATTTACGACTACATCTCTCCAAACAGCAATACTCACAATCGCTGCCACACTTAGGCTTCGAGACACTTCAAATGTAACATCTCTACAGCTTAAAGGTGAAAAGCCAGCTCTAAAACAGCTACGCCATAACATGAAAATGCATTTTAATTAAGTCTAATCCTTGCAAATGAGAACATTACAGTGACATGAGCTCCAAATAAACTTTGCTTCCAAAGTTCTTCATAAAATGAAGCACTGACAGCATGGGATACATTACAATTTTACCCTTTACAAATCTTTCTCAAGTGCCGAACGCTAAACATTCTAGAAATAAAGTTGTTACAATATTAATTTTAGTCCTTTCGTGGTATTTAGAGTGCAAGAAAAACATAGTGTCCAAGTTAATACAGAAAATAATTAAAAGAAATACATTTCCCTGTGGGGGAGCGAGAATGATTTGAAGCAATATTTTGTTAGCCAAGAGTTGTGCTCTCAGACGGCTTCTCTCAAATTACCTATTACAGACGCAGTATTTGACTTACTGTGTTAGTTGGATCTTCTTGTAATATCCTGTCATATATCTGGAGAGCATCATCATACCTGTTCCAAGGAAGAAAGTGAAAACCGCTTATGGAAAATTACTTCCAGAAAACCTACACACAACTAAACAAACCCAACGAGTCGGCATTTAAAAAAAAAAAGGCAATTAAATGTTACAACTACCCAAAAATTATATTTTGAATTATGCTCTTTAGGAGGTGACTTACCCAATTGCTTTTCTTAAAATAAACCAGTGCTTTATCCATGAAGGGCAAAGAAATCGCTTTATTTAAATATTGAAAATATTAAAGTGTATGTCTGGGTGAAAAGAAAAAAAAAAAAAAAAAAACCATTCTGTACATCTCTGCTATGCATGTACATTTCCTCATATTAGGTCTCTTCAAAAGGCTGGAAGTACAGAATACTTGTTGATCCTGCCAAAAATTCCTGTTTTCAATTACCATGCTGACACTGCTGGACTAAAGTCATAAGCAGTGTTTGCCAGACCTGCCCAATTCTCCTCTGCTGGACTACAGAACCCAACTCTATGTTCTGGAGATGAGAAGAAAAGGGGGGGGGGCCTGGTAGTCCAGCCATGAAGAACTCAGGCAGGGCTGAAGCCACTGTATGGGACTTCAGTTGAGCACAGACAGTAATGTTAGCTCCCTACATGAAGCTAGGTGCTCCCTGGATTTCACTGGCAGATCAACACACATTATGCTGCACTTGCAGTGTTTTTAAGGGCATAACAAAATGGGGAATATTATGAATTGCAGAGAACTACGTAGGATCCAACATTTTGAGTTATGATCAGAACAGGAATAGAGGGGAAACCTTCCAATGCTTTCAATCAACAGGGAACTAGCCTTAATTTAAAATGATTTCCTCTCACTTCCAGTGAAAAGAATGGGATGCAACAGAGTTTTAGACTTTAATAGTCTATCCAGATTAAGAAGTTATTTCTTTAAATTTGCTTTAATGCTTTTCTATTGACCCAGCTGCTCAAATATAGGTACGTTTAACCCAATTGTAATCCTGATAGGTTTAAGAACACAGTAAAGTTGCCGAGTTTTTAGAATTAAAGGTGAGAAATTTGCCTGTGCTAAAAAGGATATTGAGGCTTGATTCACACCACTTTTGTTACATTTGGCTTGTGTTGACGTGTCAAAGCGGACTTTTCCCCCTTTTCACTCACATTCCCATTGGCATGCAGCACTGGGGAGGAACCTTTTCCTTAAGTGTTTAGGCAGTAGCTTTTAGGTAGACCCTGACAACCCTAACCAAATCCTGGCAAATGTTGGGCAATTCCCTTGTTGCGTTTTGGTGCAGAACAGAGGGAAGGACAATGCCCTCTTTAAAGTGGAGTTCCACACAAAAGTGGATCTTCCGTTTATCTGTCTCCTCCCCACTCCGGTGCCACGTTTGGCACCTTTCAGGGGGGAGGGGGGGGGGTGACACGTACCTGTCCCCTTCCCCACTTCTGGAGATGGCGGCATCCTCCGGAGGTTCGGTTTCCCTCCTCCTTCCTCTGCCGCCGAGCAAATTAGAAAGTGCAGCGCGCTTCGTGCATGTGCATTAGGGTTTCCCTTACCAGGAATGGCGGCGGCAGCACCTTACAGCCGATCAGAAAATCGGCTGGGGTGATGACATTGTGGGAACCCTGGACAGGTAAGTGTCCAAATATTAAAAGTGAGCAGCTACAGTGTTTGTAGCGGCTTGTTTTTATTTTTTTGTGGGGGGGGGGGGGGGTGGAAGACCTCATTAAGGACAAATTCCTTATCGTGTAATTGAGGTGGAAAGAAGTCACTGCCTGGTGAACAAAACCACAGGAAGGACAAAGAGGGACCCTGACCACATCCAGGCAATGTAGGGCAATTTCCTTTTTAAGTTTTGGGGCAGGACAGAGGGAAGGACTTTGTCCTCACTGAAATGGAAGGAAAAGACTACCTTGGCCAAAAAGGAAAGTTTTGGTCTCAAAAGCATTTTGCTTTTAAGCAAAACAAAAAAACACCTTTGCAAGACAGTAGCTAACTCAAACACTCCTAACAGACAGGTTTAAAATATTAGGGGGATTTTGTGAAGCCTGGTGAAAGAAAACAATTTTCAAATTCTAGAGCAGATTCAGAGATCTTCACGTACGCAAGCAGAATATTTGGGTCATCTACAGATTGAATTCAGGTTCCAGGTCTTGAAGATGTGGGTCTAAGAGCTGGACCTTAGGAGGCGATCTTCTCCTGAGGGAGGAAGATTCTGGCTTAAGCTGTACCCAGGGACTGTAAATGGTGTGAGGGCTGCAGAACAATCTTTGGAAAGTTGATTAACCAGCTGCAGGTTTGAAATACCTAAATAGACCCCTATGAATGTTGGTTGAAAAGGTAATGGCAGGGGAAGCCTTCAGTAAAATGTTTTCAAGTACCCTGTGACATTGATGCCCTGGGTCCGCATAAGAGCACGTAGTGGGGCAAGCCCATTTGTTAACACTCGGGCTGCAGAGGAAAGCCCTAATGGCAGTGCTACAAATTGGAAGTGCTGGTCTCCAAAAGCAAAGCGAAGAAACCACTGATGTGGAAGGAAGATGGGGATATGTAGGGAGGCATCTTGTATGTCTATTGATGCCAGAAATTCCCATTTTCTGTGAGAAGCAGTGACATACCTTGCTAATACCATCCAGAATTTTGGTACAAGAAGAAACCAGTTTTAGGGCTAGAATGGGGCAGATGCTCCCATTTGGTTTGGGGGTCTGTGAAAAGGTTTGAATAAGTACCTTGCAAAACTTTTCCTTTGAAGAAACTGGAATCACTGCCCCTCCCAGGGGAGGATATATAGCATTTTTGGCCACTGGAGACCAAAGGTTTTAGGAGTGCCAAAAGTATTATGAAAAAATCTGAACTGGTGGCAGAAAAAAAAGAGAAATTTTGATGTACCTGTAAAATCCATATGTTTGAATACAGTAAAGGACACAGAAATAGATTCATAGACAATAGGTGTACAGGTGTATAGGAGTTTTGTCAAAACCTAACTACAGAGCTGCATAGAAATATAGAGAGTCCGATGGCTGGGTCAAAGGAAAACGAATGCATCTTGCGCATCTTTGTATGTATAGCCTTTTAAGGAGAGGGGTTTCTACATAGGAGTTGGTAAGCTCTTAATTGGTATACTATAATAATATTACCCATAGGCTGAATAGAGAGACAATAAAGCTAGGGAAAAACACAAAGTGAAAATCCCCCTTCACCTTTGCCCTAAGAACGGCTTGTGTGCATAGCACTGCACTGCGTTAGGTCTTGTACGATAAGGATTTAGTACATACTAAAGAGCCATCAAGACATGTAAGCCAGGAACCAATAAGTATAATGCTACATGGAAACCGTCTTACCCTATAAACCTTACTGGCCCCATCTAAGGTCCAGACTTTGATCGCCACAGTGGGCATACCCTCAAAGCGGTCTTCAAGGTCTGGGTACTAAAGGGATGGGTCATGGCCCTGAAACTGTATTGCACCCTGCAATTAACTACACTCGTTCCACTATGCACCAGGGTGAGAGTTAAACGCAGGACCCAGTGCCCAAGGAAAACCTAGTACAGTTCCCAAGCTGTGCTCGAGGGTCACCAATATGGAAACTTCTAATGAGCCAAGAAGGCAGTAAACAGTCAGATATTTACAGAAGTATCAGTAGGAGGTGGTAAATAAGATGAAAAGGTGAAATTCTTCTCCAGAAGGAGAAGGTGTCTATCAACTCAGCAGACTAGGAAAAAAACTGGAACCTCACAGAGTGGGTGCAGTTATACAGAAACACTAAGGGGTGGACCCAGCGGTGCTTTTTGCCAGTTTCCAATCACCTGAAGGTAGAGGTATATAACCCATTGAATCAATTTTTATGTCCTGTATAATAAAGGTTTCTGCTTTATTGGGCTGAATGGTTTGTGCCTGGGAGGGAGCTATTTTCAGGGGGGAGCAGTGGAATAATAGGACATAGGTCATCACCAAAGCACGTGTTATTCGGTCCTTTTGTCCCAGCTTTCTTACACCAGTGATCCCCCATTGCTAAAGTGAGGGGATCTCTGGTGAGATACTCACAGAAGGATGTAGATGGTATGAGGTTTTGCACGTCTGGAATGCAGGAGCTGCTAAAACCCAGGAACTGACTGTGTTCCTCGGCCGTCTCTCCGTAGCAAAAGTGGCAACAGTACACCAAGCGTGCTTTGCATATTTTTGGCAGGTGAAAGTGCATCAGCCAGGAAGCGTGTTGTGACTACATGCCCATCCCGAATATAATTGCAGATAAGAAAAGACTGCCAAATTTAAAATGAAATACTTACACGCTAAGAGTGTATGTATCCGCTTTGTGCGCTAAGCATGACGGGTTTTATATTAGGTAGGAATGGCACGAATTAAAGGAAAACTTTTAAGGTCCAGGCATTGCACACGTCACTGTGGGCATACCCTTGAAGGGGTCTTCAAGGTCTGGGAATCAGAGATAGCCACATGGTGTTTCAGGTTCGTGCTCTAACACAAACTGCAACAACGTGCCAAGGGGAGCACATAATGCAGGATCCAGCACCTGCTAGTTTGGTTGAGAGCACAATCAAGGAGACAGCTAGCATTTCCGGCATGCTGGGAATATTAACTCTTTTTTGACACTATAGAATCGATGGGTAGACAACCGCTTTAACCGGTTCCACACCACGCGCAGTATATTTACTGCGGGGTGTGGATACATCCCGCCGTAAATAGGCGGCGATTCGCGCAGGCACAGCTAGGAGGCGAGGGCGCGCTATCGTGTCCGACAAACTCCTAGGGAGTGTGCCTGCAGCTCGGGTGGACCCGATGTCCGCCGGCGAGCCGCGATGAGCAGCCAGAGTGAAAAAAACAGGGAACTGCCGATGTAAACACGGCGGTTCCCCGCTGTCAATGGGGACATAAGAGATCTACTGATCCCTGTCACTGGGATCAGTTAGATCTCTTATGCCCATAACAGTCCAGCCCCCCCACAGTTAGAACACGTCTAGGGAACACAGTTAACCCCTAGATCTCCCCCTGCAGGTTAACCCCTTCACTGCCAATGGTATTTACACAGTAATCAGTGCATTTTTATTGCACTGATCGCTGTATAAATGCCAATGGTCCCAAAAAAAAAAAAAAAAGTGTCAAAATGGTCCGACATGTCTGTTGCAATATCGCAGTACCGCTAAAAATCGCAGATCGCTGCCATTACTAGTAAAAAATAAAAAAACTATAAAAACCCCAGAAATGAATTATCATCTGTAAACGCGGCAACTTTTGCGCAAACCAATCAATCGCCGATTGCGATTTTTTTTTACCAATATGAGGAAGAATATAAATCGGCCAAAACCGATGAAAAAAATGTTTTTTTATATTTTTTTTGGATTTTAACAAAAAGTAAGAAATTTTTTTTTGCAAAATTGTCGCTCTTTCTTTGTTTATAGCGGCGATCAGAAATGACGCAGAGGTGATCAAACACCACCAAAAGAAAGCTCTATTTGTGGGAAAAAAGGACGCAAATTTAGTTTGGGTACAACGTCGCACGACCGCGCAATTGTCAGTTAAAGCGACGCAGTGCCAATTTGCAAAAAGTGCTCTGGTCCTAACCTGGGAAATCCTTCCAGGGCTGAAGTGGTTAAGGAAACGAGCAATGTACATGTAACTAGGAAGCCCTACTAAAAGTTTTTTTTGCCAGTGTTCAATCACTAGAAGGTAGTCTGCATATAACCCACAGTCTATGAATACAATCCCTGTACCTTGTACTGTACGATTCAGATAATGAAGATGTGTAAATAGGCATCCTTGAAAATCCCTTTGTTGAAGGTAGGTGACTAACACTACAATTTGTAATTTTTGAATCCAAAGAATCCTGTTGAAAATCTTTTGATCAAGAATGGAGTGAATGCTTCCTTTAACTGTGGGGAAAGAGAACAGGCCTCAGTAGAAGCAGTGTGGAGACAGAACCCATGGATACCACATGAAAACTTCTGAAATTCCTAGGGAACCAGATAACCAAAAAGGCTGACAAACATCCCCCCCACTCAGACAAGTGGAGGCACTTCTCCTTCTGGTGCATTTGAGCGCTGGGTTTGGACTTGGAGCCAGAGGCCTGAAAGAAAGCAAGACTGGAGCAGACAGCTGAAGCATGACAGGCAGACAAGGCCATGACAGCAGGTTGTATACACTGAGCTGCTAGGGAGAATGATGCCTTAAGGAGGGCCTGTATCTTTTTGTCCACATGATCCTAGAAGATGAGGCTATCCTCAACAGAGACCGTTAAAAGTTTTGTTGAGACAAGAAATGGATTGCCCATTTTTCTAGGAACTCCTAGTTCTGCAATACTCCCTCCTAGTCTGGTGAGGCCTCATCCTTCTCTTCAAGTAGCGCCACAGCAGCCAAAGGCAGAGCGAAAACCCACTCTAGGGAAGAAGAGGAGGGAGAGGGCAGGATAGCAGCCCTTGCAGTGTAAGCCTTCTAAGATAATGGAAAGCTTCCAGATATTGTAGTAGAAAATCTCCCCCTAGATATGTACTGCAATGTATATGTACTGCACTGATAACCACATCCCACAGACCCATGAGCCGAGCGTAAGCCAGTGGAAGCAGATGATTCACCCCCTCACCCATGCACCTACACAGTTCACCATGAAAGGTGGGGTTTTTTCATTTAAGGCTACTCATGAGCATGACTACCCCTACTGCAGAGCAGGGAAGTGTTATGCCTCCTGTGAGAATAACTTCAGGCAGCTGGTAATCCCAATGTCCAGAGATCTTTTGTGCCGAGAAAAGCAGTGTAGTGGGGAGAAATTCTTCCACATGGCTGGTCAGTAAGGCCAACTGTAACGAGTCCAGAGACACAAAAAACGGCTTCAAATGTAAAAGGGTAAGATGTCCCCATCTCCCCCACTGCCAGCCATGAAAGAATGTGCTGAAGCCCTTGCTTCCATTGTAACCCTTCAGGGACCTGAGAGCTGGCACATGGGACTCCTATATAGGGCAAAAGTCCTGATTTACAGGAGCCATCTTGAGTCAGATCTCAAAGAAGCCAAAGGTTGTTAGGGACTAAGCCTGATCGAAATGTTTTATCGATGGGCATACCCACGAAGTACGGTCTTTAGGGACAGGGATCCACTGCAGATGGACACAGCCCTGGACCTGTATAGAACCTACAACATGAACTGAGACTATTGGAAATAATAGGTTTTAGTTTGTTTTTGCACTGAGCCTGTATTGAGCAACACAGCTCAATGCATGTGGTGGAGGAGAGAGAGGGGGGAGGGGGATATTTTTATATATTTTTTTCCTTTATCCTAATCATTTAAAATCATATATGAATTGAAGTAAAACTGAAGCAGGTGGGGTGTATTTAAAGGCCAACATCACTAAAAGAATTGAAAAAAGTTGATGTGGGGGATCATAACATTGTTACTTCTTGCACACTTGAGCAATAATCTATTGTGACATAACCACAACAAGAGCGGGAGGGAGCAGAAAAAATAGAAATGCGGTTTATGGAGAGAATCATAGTGGCAATTATTACTGAATGTTAAGGCTACTTTCACACTGGGGCGTGTGAGCGGTAACGGTAAAGCTCCGCTAGTTTTAGCAGCGCTTTTACCGCTACTATAGCGGCGCCGCAATGCAGACGGGAGCAGAGCACTTTTAACCCCCAAGTAGGGGTTAACAAGGGCTTAAAAGCGCCACCGCTTGGCTCTTCCGAGGCGGTGTTCAGCTGCTTTGGAAGCACTGTTCATTGATTACAATGGAGGGGGCACTGCCCCAAAGATGCTGCTTGCAGGACTTTTTGGAACGTCCTGTAAGTGCAACGCCCCAGTGTGAAAGCACTCGGCTTTCACACTGGGGAGAATGGGGGGTGCTATTTTTAGCACCGCAGAGGTTGAAAGACGACCCACTGTGAAAGGGGTTTTAAAGTACAGTAAAACCTTGGTTTGAGAGCGTTTTGCAAGACAAGCAAAATTTTAAAATACATTTTGACTTGATATACAAGCGATGTCTTGATATACAAGTAGCGTCGTGTCACAACTAAGTATAAAAGAGAAGAGAGGCGCCTCTAAGTGTAGCAATATGGTTACATTTAATGAAGGTGCAACATTTAGCAACTCACATGGTTGATGAATAAAACAGGCACATCTAAGTATGCAGGCATCTGGGGTAAAGCGGTCCACATAGACCATCTTCTGCACCACCATCGTCGTCATCACTTCCACGCTGCACTCCACGAGTACTTCAAGCCTCACTTTCAGATCCGCTCTACTGCAGGGTACTCTTCCCGGTCACGATTGCAGACTGAGAGCGGTGAGAGCCGGTGGTGCAGAGGACGGTCTATGTGGACAGCTTTACCCTGGATGCCTGCATACCTAGATGTGCCTGTTTTATTCATCAACCATATGAGTTGCTAATGTTGTACCTTCATTAAATGTAACCACATTGCTACACTTAGGAGGCGCCTCTCCTCTGTAGCTCCTGCTGGATTTTGCTAATCCCTTGTGGAGGCTGCTATTTATAGATGGACATTTTATGGTTACACAACCTATCACATGGCTATAATTTTTTTATATTGACTATAAACTAAAAGACTTATGAGTAAATGGTTGTGGAACGAATCATCTGAGTTTCCATTATTTCTTATGGGGAAATTTGCTTTGATATAAAAGTGCTTTAGATTACAAGCATGTTTCCGGAACGAATTATGCTCGCAATCCAAGGTTTTACAGTATTCATGAATTCTGTTACAACCCATATTTAATGAATCGATCCTACACTGACAGCAGTTATTTCAATTTCATACTGCACTGTAGATTTAGTTTAGCATTAACTTTATTAAAAAAATATTTATGGTATAAATTATCAGACGACAGATTTCAACAGCCTCCAAGTGAATTAACTCTATTGTTGCACTGATTGAAGTATATACTGAGAAGACACAATACAATACTAGCAGAAAACATTTGAACATATATGGTATCAATTATGTTACCTTTCCATGGCTTCAAATCTCATGCCAGTTAGTTTCTTCACTCTGTGGCTGCCAGGAAACTGCCGCCGTAATTCTTGCAGACAGGACTTCAAACAAAGAGAATAGGCAGACATTAATGTTTAACATCAAAAGCTGACTTCCTCTTAAAGTAGTTCTAAACTTTAATCGGTTTTACCTTAATATACCCCCTGTAATGCGGTAAAAAGCGTCCCAATAAACTGTCCCCCCCCCCCCATCCCTAAACACTTACCTGACTCCTCACTGATCCAGAGTTGTCCCAGCTGCAACGCCACTCCCCTCTTCCTGGATTCACAGGAGACGCAAAGAACATGGAGCCATAGGCTCCTGCTGCTGTCAAACTCTTGTGATGAGGAAGCGGGGGCGGGGCGTAGCTTATCAGGTGTCGTGCGTGTCCATGAACGCATGCATACGGGCTCGGGAGCACGCACGCCCCTCCAGGAGAGGAGGTAAGAGACCAGGACGAGGTAAGTATACAGTGGGGAAAATTATGATTTGATCCCCAGCAGATTTTGTAAGTTTGCCCACTTACAAAGAAATTAAGGGTCTATCATTTTTTTAATAGGTGTATTTTAAATGATAGAAACAAATTATTAACCATAAATCCAGAAAAAAACACGATACAAATGTAATAAATTGAGTAGCATTTCAGTGAGTAAAAATAGGATTTTATTAAGAACTTAACGTAAAATTGTTTTCTCTAAGTTCACTGACAGACGCAGCCCTTCATTGACAAGTGGGGTTTATGCACATACTACTAGGAGTAGACTAGGCAAACAGAAAAAAAGCAAGCTGACCCCTCCCAGGGGGCCCTCCTCACTCCAGCATATAACCTCCCTGCTCTGCATAGCATATCAGTTCGTAACAAGCCGTACAAACGCAACACAGAGGGGTGGGTGCTGTGTCTGTCAGTGAACTCAGAGAAAAGGATTTTACAGTAAGTTCTTAATAAAATCCTATTTTCTCCTACGTTCACTGACAGACACAGCCCTTCTTTGACAAGTGGGGATGTCTCAAAGTAGTGTCATTCAAGAGGGGTGGGTAAACAACAACTGTACCCAACAGAATCCTCTCAGGAGGCGTTAGACGCGCCTACACCGCCGCCTGTAAAACTTTACAGCCAAAAGCAGCATCCGCGGATGGTGACACATCAACTTTGTAAACCTTAGCAAAAGTGTGCACCGAGGCCCAAGTAGCCACCTTGCACACCTGGGACACCGAAGCCTGGTGTCTGAAAACCCAGGAAGTACTAACTGCCCTGGTGGAATGAGCCGTGACTGGAAAAGGGGGGACTTTGCCCCGAACAGTATACGCATGGGTACCGGTCTGCCTGATCCAACGGGAAACAGTAGCCGACCAGGCCGCCAACCCTTTGCGCGGGCCTTCTGTCAGCACAAACGCATCAGACTTCCGGAAAGAAGCTGTAGCCGCCAAATACACCCGCAAAGCCCTCATGACATCCAGAGAATGCAACTCAATCTCCTTGGGATGCGACGGGTGAGGACATACTGAAGGGAGAACAATATCCTCATTAATGTGAAAAGAGGAAACCACCTTCGGTAGAAACGAAGGGGAAGGTCGCAGGACCACCTTGTCCTTATGAAGGACCAAGTAGGGAGACCTACAGGACAACGCTGCCAACTCAGACACCCGCCTAGCGGATGTAATGGCCACCAAGAAAGCCACCTTTTGCTACAGCAATTGTAAGGGAATATCCCTGATTTTCTCATATGGTGGTTTCTGCAGTACAGAAAGTACCAAATTCAAATCCCAGGGCGCCAAAGGCGACCGTACTTGAGGAGCCACATGGCGTACACCCTGTACAAAGGTACGTATCAACGACGCTAAAGGACATTGAAAGAGAATCACCAGAGCCGAAATCTGACCCTTGAGAGTACTCAATGCCAATTTGTTATCCAGGCCAGCACCTAGGGACACAACTAAGAGCGGAGGTTCCAACCACCGCCTCACACCAGGCAATATAGGCCTTCCAGCTGCGATGATATATCTTGCGCGAAGTACACTTGCGCGCCTTAAGCATGGTAGGGATCACGGAGTCAGAGACACCCATATCCCTCAACACCTGGGACTCAATAGCCAAGCCGTCAAAGCCAGCGAGGGTAAAGTAGGGTGCAGGATGGGTCCCTGCGACAGCAGATCTTCGCTCAGTGGAAGACGCCAGGGAACATCTATCACCATCCGCACTACATCGGCGTACCAATGGCGCAGAGGCCAATCCGGAGCTACTAGGATTGTCGGAATCCCCTCCGCTTCTACCCTGCACAGTAGCCGCGGTAGAAGCTTGAGGTGACGGATGGCATACAGGAGCCGATACTGACCCCAAGTCGCTACCAACACGTCCGTGGTGGCCGCCAACGGATCCCTTGTTCTGCACCTTGTGATTGAACCTGGACACCATAAGGTCCATGTATGGCGTGCCCCACTTGCGGAAAATCTGGCGGGACACCTCTGGATGTAGGGACCATTCCCCCTGATGCTGCGTCTGAGATTGCCGCCACGTGAAGTTATGCCCATCTCAGAATGAGAGCCGCTTCCGCAGCCGCTGCCGAGCTCCTCGTTCTGCCCTGATGGTTCACGTACGCCCCCCGCCGTGGCGTTGTCCGACTGAACCCAAACCGGGAGGCCGCGCAGCCTTACCGTCCAGTGGGAGAGGGAAAGCCTGATCGCCCTCACCTCCAGCACATTTATCGGAAGACGGGCTTCCTGCGCCGACCAACGGCCCTGAGCAGACAGCTGCCCCAGGACCCCCCACCCCCCCCAGCCCGATAGGCTGGCGTCCGTCGTGACTATCGACCAATTCAGGGGGAGAAGCGACTTCCCCAACGTTAGAGCTGGGGCCCGAAGCCACCAGGTCAACGATCCTCTGGTCTGATGATCCAATCTGATCAGCTGGTCCAGGGACAGCGGAGGATTGTCCCACCGTGACAGAATCGCTCGCTGTAGGAGTCGAGTGTGACCCTGGGCGTAAGGTATTGCCTTGAAGGCTGAGACCATGAGCCCCAACACCCACATACGGAACCGCAAGGAGGACCACTGGCGTGAGAGCAGGGTTTGCACAGCAGCATGCAGTGTCAGTAACTTGGCCGGAGGTAAGAACACCTTCGCCTGCTCTGTGTCCAGAATCAGACCCAGATATTCCAGTCGACAGGACGGGGTCAACGTCGACTTCTGCAGGTTGATCAGTCAGCCGAAGTCTTTCAAACGAGGCCATGGTGATAGCCACATTCTCCTCCAGGGCTGAAGCAGACTCCGCTCGCAGGAGTAAACCGTCAAGGTATGCTACCAGCGCAATGCCTCTCTGCCTCAGTAGCGCCAGCACCGGAGCCACCAGCTTGGTGAATACCCAAGGAGCCGAGGCCAGACTGAAGGGAAGTGCCACAAACTGGTAATGTAGTTCTCCCACCGCAAAGCACAGAAAGCACTGTTGCTGGGGACAAATAGGAACATGGAGATACGCTTCCCTGATATCCAGCAATGCCATGAAGTCCCCTTGGTGCAGGGCGGCCACGACCGATCGGACAGATTCCATCCTGAATTTTCACGCCCTCAAAGTGGTTTAGCGCTGGCCTGACCCCACCTTCTTTGGGCACCACAAAGAGGTTTGAATAGAAACCGCGGAACCTTTCCAGCGGAGGTACCGGCACAATTACCCCTTGTTCGGAGAGTGTCTGAACAGCCCCTAGGAGAGCTTCTCGACGCCCCTGAGGGAGTCTCAAGTTCAATGGAAAGAACCTGTCTGGGGGTAGAGTGCTGAACTCTATCCTGTATCCTGAGGACACCACTTCCTGCACCCACCAGTCGGAAATGCGGGCAATCCACCTGTCTGCGAAGCCCAACCCATCATGCGGAGGAGGACTTTTCCTCTGTCTTTTCGCTTTTGCGCTGCCAGGGCAGCTTACTGGACCCCGAGGCAGACTTGCTGGGCCTTGAGCCCTTGCCCGCTGCACCGGGCGCACAAAAAAAACCTCTTCTGACCCGAAGGAGCAGGACCCTGCTTATGGCGGAATTCCCGCCGCCTGGGCTCCGGAAGAAAAGTACTCTTCCCCCCGGTGAAATCCTTAATGATTTCATCCAATTGTGCCCCAAAGAGCCGACCACCCTGAAAGGTTAGATCCGTGAGGCCCTTTTTAGACGCGTGGTCACCCGACCAACAGCGTAGCCACAGCACCCATCTAATAATGACTGCAAAAACAGACATCTTAGACAGCATGGGAAGCAGGTCCAAAGCTGCGTCACACAGGTACCGAAGACCCTGTATCAGTTGGTCCGCCCGCTGTGAAGCCTCAGCCGAACACCCGCAGCTCAAGTCATTGTGCAACTCAGTCGCACACTCAGTAAGAGATTGCGCCACCATGGCCAACGCCAGAGCTGGTCTCATGGCTGACCCCGCCACCAAGAACAGTGCCTTGGATACTGCCTCCGTCCGCCTATCGGCTGGAACCTTAAAAGAGGGAGACCCCTCCAAGGGAATGGTCGTTGCCTTATTCAGGCGAGCCACCGGAGGGTCCACTGCGGGGGATGCCCACTTCTTCACAAAACTGTCCTCAAAGGGATAGCGCACAGCGAAACGTTTGGGCAATGAATAGGAATTCTGCGGATGCTGACATTCCTTATAGACCAGCTGGTCAAAAAATTGATCATAGGCATATGCCCTAGGGGACCGAGGTGGCTTAAAAGACGCACAAACGTAGCAGTCTCCTGCAACTCCCCGGCTTGGTCCAGTCACAAAGACGCATGGATATTGGTGATCAGAGAGGCCACCAGCGCCCTCTCGCGTGCTACCGAGGCCCCCTGGTCTTCCTCACCATCCGAGGGCTCCAGTTCACCATCTGAGAGCTCCACGGGGGTCCCCGTGACCACTGAGGCCCCTTCCAGTTCAGAATCCTCCCCTGAAGGGGGGGGGGGGTGGACGCTTTTTAGGCACCCCCTTAGCACGGCTAAAACTCCCCCAATATGGACTTTAACTGATCCAGGGGAACCAGAGGGCCCAGCGCAGATTGCGCTTCCACAGACTCCTCCGGGGAAGAACCCGCAGGTTCAGCCGCCATTGCGCCACCGGAAACCCTGCTAGGCCAATAGGCCCTGACACCCCCACAATGCAGCCCCCGAATTGCCCCACAGAGCAAACGGGAGATACCCGGGAGGACTGCACCCACCGCTACCAACAATGCAGGGAGAGCCCTGCTATACTTGCTGTGTATAAGTGCCCTTCAAGCGCTGCGTTCCAGTAGGAGTGCTCAATGCCTGTCAGGAGCCTTCGCCACCTTGTGCCTTCCACGCTGTCCCAGAGGAAAAGGGGAAGAAACGGCGCAAGCCGCACGTTTTCTTCAACAGGCACATCAAACATGGCCGCCGAGCGGTCACAAGAGGCCAAAGGCCATCCACAAAGGCCGCGACTACGGCAAAATGGCCGCCGATCCACCACTAGAGGCCAAAATAGCCCACAAAATGGCCGCGGCTACGACAAAATGGTGGCGGATCGCCGCATGGCGGTCTTAGCACGGGGGGGAGGGAGGTGTAGGAGGGGACGAAACCGACCAAAACAAGCAGGGGGACCTGTTGCCCTAAAAACCCTCTACCGGCCAGCCTAGTCCGCCAAATGCCCACCCCCCCTTCCGCACCCGGGGGGGAGAGGGGGGTCACTCATTAATCCGACGGGCGTAGCGGGTAGCCACCCGGTAGCAGACCTTCCTCCCATCTGATGGGGAGGGATGCTGCAGGCCAAGCGCCCCTGGACGCGAGCTCAGCCCGGTCACTGGACGCAAGTGGGGGTCACCAAGTAGCCTCCCGCACGGAACGGGCACAATGCGGCAGACCCCGCCAAGGCTAAGGGTAGCTCGCATCGGCGGCCGCGCTGGGGAAATTCCAGGATTCGAGATATCCTCTACGCCCCAGCCAGCTACTTGATAGCAGTCCTCATCAGATAGCTTGAAAAGCAAAAAGAGGAAAAAAAATTGGGGAACCGCAGGTCCCAGCAGGGAACCAGGTCTAACTCCTTGCACTAGGCATAATAAAACTGATATGCTATGCAGAGCTGAGGGGTTATATGCTGGAGTAAGGACGGCCCCCTGGGAGGGGTCAGCTTGCTTTTTTTCTGTTTGCCTAGTCTACTCCTAGTAGGATGTGCATAAACCCCACTTGTCAATGAAGGGCTGCGTCTGTCAGTGAACATAGGAAATAAGTACGTTATACGTAGTATAAGTATTTGATCCCCGAGCAAAACATGACTTCGTACTTGGTGGAGAAACCCTTGTTGGCAAGCACAGAGGTAAGGCTTTTCTTGTAGTTGGCTACCAGGTTTGCACACATCCCAGGAGGGATTTTGGTCCACTCTTCTTTACAGATCTTTTCTAAATCTTTAAAGTGTCTTGGCTGTCACTTGGCAACTCGAAGTTTCAGCTCCCTCCATAAATTTTCTATAGGATTAAGGTCTGGAGACTCCATGACCTTAATGTGCTTTTTCTTGAGCCACTCCATTATTGCCTTTGCAGTATGTTTTATGTCATTGTCATGCTGGAAAGACCCATCCACGATCCATCTTCAGGCTCTCCTCTCATCCAAGATTTTAAAATACATGGTCCTGTCCATTGGCCCCTCAATGCAGCAAAGTAGGCCTGTACCTTTAGCAGAGAAACCGACCCAAAGCATAATGTCTCCACCTCTGTGCTGAACTGTATGGATGGTGTTCTGAGGGTCATAGTCAGCATTTTTCTTCCTCCAAACACTGCGAGTTGAGTTAATGTCAAAGAGATCAATTTTGGTCTCATCTGACCACAGCACTTTCTCCCAATCCTTCTCTGAATCATTTAGCTGTTCATTGGCAAATTTCGGATGGGTCTGTACATGTACCTTCCTGAGGGGTGACCTTGCAGGAAATGCAGGATTTCAAAACATGACAGCGTATTGTGTTACCAATGGTTTATTTGGTGACTGTGGTCACAACTGCCTTGAGATAATTCACAAGCTCCTCCTGTGTAGTTCTGGGCTGATCCCTCACTTTTCTCCTGATCATCCTTACCCCATGGGGCGAAATCTTGCAAGGAGCTACAGACCGAGGGCGATTAATGGTTATTTTGCATTTCTTCCATTTGTGAATAATCGCTCCAACAGTTGTCTCCTTCTCACCATGCTTCTTGATGATGGTCTTGAAGCCCATTCCAGCTTTGTGAAGGTCTACAATCTTGTGCCTGACATCCTTTGACAGTTCTTTGGTCTTGCCCATGATGGTGAGGTTTGAATGAAAGAAAAATTATTTTAAAAACATAACAAGTTGTCATTAGGGGCACCTTCTAAAATGGACAGATCTAATCTTTGTACCACATGAACACATGTTGTAGCCGGTCTGTGGGAGTCAGAATTATTGTTGGTTGGTAGGGGAGCGAATACTTCTTTTACTCACTGAATTGCAACTCAGTTTATAACATTTGTATCATGTGTTTTTTCTGCATTTTTGGTTGATATTCGATCTCTATCATTTAAAATACACCTATAACAATTATAGACCCAGGGATCAAATAATTATATTCCCCACTGTAACATCTTTTTTTATTTTACATGGAAAAAATAACCTTTATCATCACTTTAAAGGCTCCTAAAAATTATAATTGAGTACTGCAAGGTTGCTGCTAAAATGAATTACATGGCATCTTCTTGTATCTCAAAAAGACTCCATTAGCAATATATATCCCCAACAAAAATCCCACTTATGTCTGACCACAGCTACCACCAGAAGGGCAAATGGTGGTGTCACACATTACAGATAGATACAATGCAAAATTTAGGAATAAAGAAAACAAGGTAGTCCTACAATACAGTGACACTAAGCAAAGAATAGAGAGAGGAATGCAACCATGGCAGTCAGAGATCTGCATGTATGGCAGGCAATTCAGATTACTCACATCAGCTCCACAACAGAGGGGATAACAACACAAAGTAATAGAACAACAGAGGATTTTATCAATATTTAAAACCCAGCTAAAGTTACAGAAATAGATATGCAGTCAGATAGAAAGTGTATGTAAAGGCATTTTTTTTTATAGAGTAGGTAAGGCCCCTTTCACACTGAGGCGGTTTTCAGGTGCTTTTGCACTAAAAATAAAAAGTGCCTCCCATTCATTTCAATGGATGCTTTCGCACTGGGGCGGTGAAAAAAGTCTTACAAGCAGCATCTTTGGGTCATGTTTGGAGCGCTTTAAAAAAGTGCCTCAAAAACGCCACTGCCCATTGAAACGAATGGGCAGCACTTACAAAGTGCCTTAAAAGCGCTTCAAAAGTGCAGCAAAACGGCTTTTTCCTTTTTTTTTTTTTTTTTTTTTTTTTTTTAAGGTCAGGTTATCACGTGACCTTAAAAAAGCACGCCTCAAAAACAACTGGCGTTTTACCGGCAGTTTTTGCATCGCTTCAGTGTTAAAGGGGTCTAAGGGTGAGACTCGGTTGTGTTTTTAGTGATGTGTTCCTGCTGGTGAGATTTACCACTCTGTGCTGGTGACTATTGTCACTGAAAAAGGAAGAAAATGAGGGGAAATCCACATTTTTAGAATTCTCACCAGAAAAAAGTGGTGAGGGAAACGTTTCCAATAGGGACACCACCTCCTAACATGGGAATTCAATTCCCTCTCATTTTCTGCTGCGTCTCCAGTACAAGTAGTAAAGAAGAATCAGCCCAGCAGAAAATAAAATAACTTGATAGAGTAGAGAAGGGCAATTCCCTATTTAAAAGATAAAAAAAATATTGGCTTTACAGACACTTAAGTTTTTACATTTTGGTATAAAATGGGCAGGGGCTGCCTATGATTTCTATGTCACAGATGGTTAGATTTTCACTTACTTCCTGTCTCTTAAACATTGCAAGGAATTTATCAAAACTAGAGCAGTCACTCTGAAGCAGTTGTGCAAGGCAACCAATCAGCTTCTATCTTTCATTTTAAAGCTTAACCACTTCAATACCGGGCACTTTCACCCCGCCCCCCCCTTCCTGCCCAGGCCAGTTTTCAGCTTTCAGTGCAATTACAATTGTGCGGTCATGTAACACTGTACCCACATGAGCTTTCTTTTGGTGGTAGCTAACCATCACTGGGTGTTTTTATTTTTTGCTAAACAAACAAAAAATACCTGAAAATGAGAAACTGAAATTGAGAAAAAAAATGTTTGGTCATCAATAGGCTGCAGTGATGGGCACTGGTGAGGCTACACTGATGGGCGCTGGTGAGGCTGCACTGATGAGGCTGCGCTGAAGAAGCTTTTGAGAGCCATTTATGACAGTTAATATAAAATTATTCAAAGGGACAAATGAAAAAAGGCTGAAAATGTGGAGAAAAAATATATATATATTTGGGTATCGATAGGCTGCAGTTATGGGCGCTAATGAGGCTGCGGTAATGGGCGCTGGTGAGGCTGCGCTGAAGAAGCTTTTGAGAGCTGATTACGACAGTTAATCCAAAATTATCCAAAGGGACAAATGAAAAAAGGCTGAAAATGTGGAGAAAAAAAAAGTATATTTGGGTATCGATAGGCTGCCGTTATGGGCGCTGATAAGGCTGCACTGATGGGTGCTGATGAGGTTTGAGAGCCGATTACGACAGTTAATGCAAAATTATCCAAAAGGGACAAACTATTTGTGTAATTAGTATAGTTATTTCTGCGAAAAAATTGTGTGACCAAGACCATGCATACTCGGAAACGAAAGGATACATTACAATAAATTACATCACTTCCAAAGTTGTAATCGGTCTTACGAGAATTTTTGTAACTTTAGTAACCTAAAACTGGGAAGTTCAAGCTTTTACTAAGAAATGTGGTTGGTTGTTGCCCGTTTCTGGATTTAGGATGCGCGACCCCCTAGCCGACACCCACTGTGACTGTACATGGGCAGAGTCTGTCAGCAAATCCTAGTCAATGATTCATGGCCGGGACCTGCTGATCAGCTGTGTACATTCACAGACCAGAGCCCTATGTTGACAAATCAATACAGGGCTCTGTACAGAGGGATTGATCTCTTGGTTTCTCATCCCTGCAAAGGGATAAGACACAAAGATCTTTAGTAAAAAGCAGCACACAGTACACATGGTCTGGCACACATTTACCCCCTTGATGGCCCTAGATGTTAACTCCTTCTCAGCCAGTGTGATTAGCACAGTGACAGCGTATAGTATTAGCACTAATCACTGTATTAGTGTCACTGGTGATGCCAGTCAGTTCCGGCCCAGCATCAGTGCCAGATTGCAAGCCGCGCTATTGCAGTCCCATTATAAGTCAATGATCACCGCTATTCGTAGTATAAAAAAATTATATTTACTGTCGTTTGTAGGCGCTATAACTGTCACGCAAACCAATTAATATACACTTAATGGGATTTTTTTTTTATCAAAAGAAATGTAGCAGAATACATTTTGGCCAACATTTATGAAGAAATCAGATTTTTTTTTATGTTTTTATTGGATTACATGTTACTGCAGAAAAGTTAAAAAAATAAAAAAAATGTTCTGTCTTTTTTCATTTATACAGCAAAAAAAAAATCATGATCAAATACCACCAAAAGAAAGCTCCATTTGTGTGAAAAAAAAAATATACAAATTTTGTTTGGGTACACGTTGCATGACCGCGTGGATACCAATTAAAGAAGCGCAGTGCTAAATAGCAAAAAATGGCCTGGTCATGAAGGGTGTAAAACCTTCTGGAGCTCAGCCCAGCAAAGTTACACAGAAAACTTCTATACAAGCTAAATCGGCAAAGCAATTTCATATCTCACCAAATGGTTTGAGAATGGAGTTCAGGCTACAGCAGTGGTTGTAAGAACTTTTTATTTACACGTCTGTCACAATCACACGGTGCTCATGCATTTCTCATTCCTTACAAAAGTTGACAGTCCCCCGGAGAGGCTGGAAATTGCTGAAAACTTTCGGGGTTTCCAGGGACTTGAGACATTTGGACTTTTTTTTTTTCAAGCTATAAACAGTTCTATGACACTTTTGGACACAGAACAGAAAAACTTTGCTCATGATGATGAAAAAAGAAAATGATAAATATGCACAACATAACCACGCAAATTTAAACAAATATTCTGAAGCATATGCAGATGTACGAGAGAGAGGCCCTGAGAACATGTGGAAGAACGTGAAGCACTTCCACAATATCTCAGCTGCAGCGTCGGTTGAATATGGAACGCACCATGTGTCAGAATATGGTCAGGTTGGCAACTCTTTCAAAAATAAACAAGGTTCAAAAAGACTCTGATCTGTAGCAATGGCAGATCCGTAAGTCATTCTTTCAGCAGAAAAATAAATTGTCCGTACATGAAACATATACAGGAATAAAATTACTTATGCCAGAGATTTCAGACAGCCTGCGACAATCTGAGGAGGCACTGAATTCTCCAGATGTCCCTACCAGAGAATATCTCACAGTTGTGGTGCCAAATAAAATTTTATTAAGCAAACACACAAAAAAAAAAAATCAATAGGGTTTAGGAGTCCTGTCTGGGTGCAAGAATGATATACTCATCCTACGCTGACAATAAGTAAGAATAAGGGGCTTTGGTTTCATTTTTTTTTTTTTTCAGCTCTGTTTGACAGTAAGGCCTCATACACACGGACGTTTTTTGACGCCACGTTTTTTAGTGTTTTTGCAGCTTTCCATGTTATTCAATGGCCCCATAAAAAACGCCAACATTTTTGAGCTGCAGATAGTGTCGGCATTCAGCTGTAAATCGAATGCAGGACGCGTGCGTTCCGAGGCTGTAGCGTTTTGACGTTTTTGACGCTGAGCCGGCAAAATGCTCACCAACGCGCATTGACACCATAGCGAGGTTAAGCCGCGTTTTTTGCGCCAGCGTTTTCAGGTTAAAAAATAGCAGAGGAATGTTTTTTTTTTTTTTTAAAAACGTCTATTGACGCCGACGCTCACGAACACTCATTAACACCGATGCAAAACGTTGACGAAAACACTGATTGTTGACTGACGTCCGTCCCGACGTTTTGCTATTATGCCTGTGTGTATGAGGCCATAGCGCAGTAAAACCTCCATGAGCCATCTTAGAATGTCACTATTAACTTTCTTCATGAGACAATAAATTCAAGTGGCTCTGAATTCAAAAAGTAAAGGTCTGCTATAGTAGAGGGAACAACCGGAAAAAATGATTTTTCTGTTTCTTTTCTTGGAGTACTTCACAGGACACATCTTCATATCCATTATGACAGGGTTATACAGCCACCTTCAGGTGTTTGGGCGCTGGCAAAAAAAAAAAAGGTATAACCCATCCCAGTTAAGAAAGGCTTCAGTTTTGGTAGCAAGCCAAGAACCAAACAGGTTAGACCCTCATGCAGCAGCATGCAAAACTCACTGCCCAAAGGAAGCATCCTCAGTGGCTTTAACATTCACATGGTAAAACTTTGTGAAAGTATGATCCCAAAGACTTTAAAAGCTTGACCTATCAAAGTCTGATATTGAATAGGCCAGGAAGCAATAACACTTCTGGTAGAATGTGCTTGTCACCAGAAACTGTGAAACTTTGCCCTGCAGGCCATAAGCTTGATCTGCCGAATCTAGACAAACCTAGAATGGTAGATTTAGAAGCTGGAAATTAACTGACAAGGCGCAGTGGTTGATTTCAGGTACCAACTGATAGCACGAACATCAACCAATGTATGAAGAATCTTTTCCCCTGGTGTCTGAGACTTGGGACAGAAAGAAGGCAACGCAACATTCTGGCTGATGTGAAATGTTGAAAAACACCTTTGGCAGCAAGGACATTTTAGTCCAAAGTTCTACCTTGTCTCTATGAATCAACATGGTTCCTTACATGAAAGAGCAGCCAATTATCTGAGCTAAAGTAATGGCAACCAGAAAAATGACTTTCCTACTCAGAAGAAACAATGGAATATCCCGAGTGGGTTCAATGTAGATTTCTGCAAATACAGAATACCAAATTGAGGTTCTAGAGAGTCAATGGAGTCAACCAATGGAATGATACTCATAACACCTTGCACAAAGCTACGCACCAAACAGTGTGAAGAAACTGATCTCTGAAAAAGACTGCGAATGCTGAAATTTGACCCTAAAATGTACTTAAGGCCAAAATCTGACTGACTCCAAATTAGAGGAAAGCCAGATTGTGACCCCCAACATAACAAAGAAAAAAAAAAAAAACCTCAGAGCTTCACAACATGCAAAATAAGATTTCCAAATCCTCTGGTAAATCTTACACAATGTTGCATTTTTTGCACTTAACAGACTAGCAATGCCTGAATCAGAGAATCCAGTCTGGCTCCTCAGCTGACAGGTTCACAATGTCTGAGTACCACATTCTCGTGGGCCAGGCTGGGGTGATCAAAATCACCTGAGTGCCTTCCACCGGAATTCTATGAAGCAGACGAGGAAGAAGTCATAAGAGTGGAAAGGCATAAAGAAAGAACTGATCTCATAGTATCACCAGGAGCATGCACTGCAAATGCTCAAGAACACCTTGCCCTGACTACAAATTTGTCCAGTTTTGCATTGAATCTGGATGCTAGAATATCCACATCGGGAATCTCATACCTGTGGCAGAGCTTCTCAAACACATCTAGATGAAGAGCCCATTCTCCTGGAGTCAATTGTTGGCAAACAGAGCAGGAATGTGAAGTTCCATCCAAGACAGGATGAGAGCCATTTCCTCCAGAATTGCCCAATTTTTCTAGCCTCCCTAAGTGAGCCCTTACAGGTAGGCCCTTCAGGTGCACCAACCAATGCCACCTTCAATTCCAGGATGCAGATGGCCAACAACCTTTCCCACAGAGACCAAGTCTCTTGAACTAGAAATTGCCTAGAACTCCTACCCTGCACATCAGGCTGTCATCCATCATCAGGACCCCAGAATCAAGGTACTTGTAGAGATAGGAACCCCTCAGATCCACTGAAGGCATATTCCATTTCAAAGTGAACTCACTTTCCATGGAGTATTGCTGAGCAAATTTTTTTGATGGAACAAACACAGGGTCGGGGTGAGCCCAATCCGTGTACAAAACATTCTTCAAATAAGGATGTACATGAAAGGACTGAGGATGTTGTGGTGGACGCCATGATCGAAATCTTTTAAACTTTGAAGTAGAGGACTATTGGGAGCTTTAAACTGATCTGAACCGCTTACACAAGATAACTCAAAAAGGTCTTCTGTGTCTGAGACAAAACCTGACGCTGGGGCTCCTTCAAAGAAGATTTCCTGGATGATGGATCTTCCATATCCCATTCAGGCACTCAACTCCCCCATCTAGGGATTACTGCCCTGGAGATACATAGCACCCTGCCAGTCAACAAGACAATATATCATTGCACAGGGTCCCATCACACAAAATCCAGTGCCACCCACCAACTTTACTGGCTGACCCGGCGTATCATTCCTCTGTGCATATTAAGGCTTAGGTCAGGGATCAAGAAAAGCTAGTCTCATAATCCTCAGTGGAACCATTGAGCAGCTAGCTGATTTTGTTATGCAGAGCATGCACAAACATTATCATCACCTAAGACACTAGCAAATAAACTGAAGTCTTGCCTAGTTGGGAGGGGATTTGCGGTCTTTGTTTGCCAGTGTCCAATCACCTGAAGGTGTCAGCATAACCCTACCACAATGGATATGAAGATTCCCTATGTCCTGGGATGTACAGTAAAGATATCTTCCTTTTGTGTTGAATTCCACCTTTAAAGCTGAACTCCAGAGAACCTAAAAATTCTGTGCCCATGACTTGACTGCTCATTTAGGTCTAGGGGCAGCAGAATACCTACCTGATCTGCTTCTCCCCAGCACTAAAAGACCAGTCCCTTGCAGCCTTTTCGCCACAATCCAGAAGTTTGAGGTCCTGGCATCATCAAGACGGATGCAAGGAACATATCCATGCATTGGACAGGCCAACGCCAGGAAACAGTGCACTGCTGGAGCATGGGGAAGCACAGTTTGCCAGGGAGCGGAGGATTGGATAATAAAATTGCTTTTCCCATCCCCAAGACTAAATGAGCAGTTAATCCTTGTGGTGTGGGCGAAGTCCAACTGCAATTAAGAATTTTCAGGCTTCCCATAGTTCAGATTTCAGTGTATGTAAACACCAGCAAGGAAAGTCTCAGTTTAGTTCTCTTTTGGTTAAATGTACAATTGACTATTTTTTTTTTGCCCTGATATGCACTTTGTAAATAGCACTGTACACTCCCTGAGCCTAGGACCACCTAGGATCGACCTTCAGCCTAATGGCTGCATATCTCCATGGTGAGATCCAGGGCACTGCTGCCTTTTCAATGCTAGTCTCATGAAATCTGAAACAAGATTTAGTGATGTCACTACTGTGGCTGCTAATTGTTCTCCTTGCAGGAGAGGAAGCTGTACCTTTTTACTAAAGTAAATTTACCTTTTTTTATATCATACACCCAATCTAGCAAGTTTCCAAACATAACTTTTCATCTTTTCTCTTTATCTACGAATTGCTGTATTTGGATCATCAAGGGTCTACCAATCACAATGTGTCACCGGCTGTGTCCAGCAGACACAGCGGATGACTGATCAGCGTACCGGCCCGCTGCTGGTACCAAGTGACCAATCACAGCAGATCACATGACAATTGTACACAATGAATGGCTTCCATTCATGCCATTGTGTGTACAATTGTGTTACTAGCTGAGATCGGTCACATTGATCACATGGTACAGACAAAGCCAATCACAGCCTATCTGTACCATGTGATTAGCTGTGGCCACAGCTAACCACAGTAAAACACTGAATGAATCCATTTCATTTAGTAAAAATAGTTGCTTATACCAGTGAAATTCACTGATATAAGCAATCATATCCTGATCACTTCCGCACAGTAGTACAGTGTTACTATGGTAATACGTTATTGCTCTGGTCACAGTGTGTTAAAAAAAATAGTAAAAAAAAAAAAAATTATTATGTAATTATTTAAGGAAAAAAAATTGTGAAAAAAAACATTTTTTTTAATGTTTATTTAAAAAAACTTGCTATGCATCTTACTAAATACTTTGGACTGTCTATTTTCCAAATGGGGTAATTTGGTGATATTTGTACTGTCCTGACATTTTCACGCCTCACGAGATAGGCCGTCAGAACATCAGGATTAATAAATTTTCAGATATATTTATACCATTGTTTGTGAACTCTATAACCTTCCAGACTAAATAATAAACACTGATGTGGGTTATTTTTACCAAAGAAATGTAGCAAAATACAGGTTGGCCTAAATTTATGAAAAAAACATTATTTATTTGCTAAATTTTATAACCGCAACAAAGAAAAAAGTTTTTTTTTTTCTTTCAAAATGTTCAGTCTTTTTGTTTAGCAAAAAAAAAAAAAAAATACAGTGGGGGTTAGATACCACAAAAGAAAGCTCTGCTTGTGTGAAAAAATGATAAACATTTCATACAAGTACAGCTTTGCAGTGCGACAGCACTGACTACTGAAAATTGGCCTTGGGAAGAAGGGGGTGAAAGTGTCTGGTATTGAAGTGGTTAAATATACATGTCCTCTGACATAGCTCCCGAGAGCAGAAAACACACATCTATAGGGATACCTGCTTTCCAAACTCAAAAAAAATATCCTGCCTGCTTCTCAACACCGCACCTCATATCACTCTATTGTACATGTTCCCAGACAATCTAAAAACTGCATGTGCTGTACAGGAATGGTGATTACGGCTTCTGGCACCGAATAAACTAAATATGAGAAGCAGCACAATTTTATTTTTTTATTACAAAGCCGCATGTATTCTTTTATGTAGCAAATTGTTTCTCCATGTTCTTTCATATAGGGGCTTTATGGAAACTAATTTTTAACAAATGTGCAAGTATCCATCAGTGTACACCAAATAACAAGATCAGATTTATCTTCCATTTCAATGCCACCCCACTGGTGGGCAAATCTACAAATTCTCTACTCTTAAAGAGGTTTAAAGTCCAACTCCAGCGTAAAAAAAGGGTCCGAAAGTGAACTTATTATTTTTGCCCCCTCTGCTGACCTAACAGATCCTTCCCCCGTACACATTTACATACTTATTGAGATCCAACAATCACAGCCTCCAGTGTTCATTGAAATCCAATGCTGCAAGTCTGCTCCCCTCTGGGGGTGCCTGCGCAGTACAGCCACATAGAAGTTTACAGGGCTGGTTCCCCAGCCTAGAGACAAAGATAGGCAAGCCCTATAGAAATCTATGGGGCTCTACTTTGCAGGAGCGACTCAGCAGAGAGAACTTTCAGCAAAACCAGAAGCTGCGGGGCAACAGATCTTAGCAAGTATGCATCTGCACAGGGGGAGAGCGGGACCTGTTAGGCCACAGACAAGGGGCAAAAAGAATAAGTGTACTTGGTTTCAAATTGCAATTATTCAATTTAAAAAAAATTCATATTTGGAGTACATCACGGGACACAGAGCAGGCTGTAATCATGACCAGCTGGATTATGTGCCACCTATAGGTGAATGGACACTGGCAGAAACAGACAGACAGGAAGTCCTCCCTTATACAACCGCTCCCATAAAGGAAGTACTTCAGCTTTGTAGCAAGCTATGAACCCCAAACGAGGGGAGGGACCTCTGTGTTCCATGATGTACTCAAAGAAATGGATTTTATAGGTAAGTAGAAAAAAATCCAATTCTCTTTATTGTATATCACTGGACACAGAGCAGGTTATAAATCATGACCATCTGGGATGTCCCAAACCAATGCACTTCAGGGGAGGGAGACATGGACAAAAACACACTTCTCAAGGAACCTACTCTTCTGCCCTTAACACGCTGCGGCCAAAGCAGTATCCTTAGCAGCTTCCACTTGGTAAAACTTTGTGGACATATGCACCAAAATCAGCCTTGCAGGCCTAAGCCACTACCGCCCGATGGCGGGTAGCCCAAGGGGTTCCCACACTCTAGTAGAATGTGCTTTTATGAAAAACGCAAAGTCTTATCATTCAAGCCCTAAGGTTGCGTAATAAACCGACAGATCCCGCAAGAAAATATCGCCTGTCCTCTTCTAGGATCCTCTGGCAGCCAAACAACGAATATGACTGCCTGATTGCTGTCGATGATCTTAAATATGACCTGACAGCATGAACATCATTCAAAGTATGAAGAGCTTTTTCTCCTGGTGACTATGGACCAGAAAAAAAGGAAGGCACGACAATGTGCTGAATCAAACGAAAAATTTGAAACCACTTTTGGCAAAAAAAGACAGGTGAGGGCATAACACTACTTGTCATGATGAAGGACCAAAGAAGGCTTCCTACAAAACAGAGCTGCCAATTCTGACACCCTTCTTGCCAAAGTAATCGCAAACATCTTCGAGCCAATAGGACTAACGATTCTCAGAAATCGGTTTGAAAGGACAGACAGACCCAGATTCAAATAGCAAAAAATACAGGGGAAACGTAAAAGGTGGAAGCAACAGGGTCACCCCCCTGTCCAAAGGTATGGCCCAGACACAGAAAAAAAAAACACTAATAGCCATCGGAATACAAGCTGTGGGGGAGAAAGCAAAACCAGCTACACACAGCTTCCCAAACCAGAACATACAAGGGCAAGAAGTTTGATGAGGTACAAGCCATAATGTGAGCACACCTACTACCCCCTAGGGTGCTAACAAAGAGAAGGACCCCAATTTTTTAAAAAGCGTCCTGGCTACTAAAACATATCAATCCTGCCGCAGGATCCGGTTTCAAAAAAACAGAAATCCAAACCTCACCCATCACAAGGGGCTTGGTTATATTAAGAAAAGGAAAACTCCGGACGGCCGCACTCCTTTAACATGCTTTATTGATCCAAGTCCATGCAGTACAAACAGGGAAAAGAGGCTAACGCGTTTCACGCCCCCCTAAGGGCGCTTAATCAAAGGGGCTTGGTTACTCAGGACCTTCAAGGGCTCAGTCCCCTGTTCTGCTCTGGGGTCCACTGCCTTGGACCTGTATAGCACCCTATCAGAAGCTTCCTTGATCGGTATTAACTATACAGAATTCCAGAATGCAGGGTTCAGCACCAAAAGGACACTTTACAGGCAATTCCTGCCGAGTCTCCTATCTCTGTTAGGGGGCTCAGGTATAATTCATTTTATCATCCAGTCATCCAAATGGATCCGATTATCCAGTCTCTTGTTTCCTATTAGAACTATTTTGAGACCACTAGTATTCTCCAGAGAGCTGCACTTCACTGCTCATTACCCTTCAAGACACTGGAGAAAAACTGAAGTACTTCCTGTATGGAAGAGGATAAATAGGGGAGGACGCCCGCTCTGTTTGTTTCTGCCAGTGTCCATTCACCTATAGGTGGCACATAACCCAGATGGTCATGATTACAGCCTGCTCTGTGTCCCATGATGTACGATAAAGAAAACTTGCTGCAATACTCACTTCTCCAGCACCGACTTAGCGACTCACTGCTTTATAATCCAGTGCTGATCCTCTTCTTTCATTACAGCGTGGCAATGAAATGGCACTTTTGCTCTGACAGGGACAGAATACAACTGCTGACTGTTTCTCTTTAAGGTATTGATACAAATATGTCACTTACCAGAGCTATGTCATCTCGGCCACAGTCTAAGGCAGCAATCATCATCTGTTCATGTATTATCCATACTGCAAAGCAAGAGACACTCACTTAGCAATTTATAAGCCAGACAAAAATAATAAAATACAAAAAATATGAAAAAACTGACTCATGCTGGATGGGCTGATTTATAAATGATTGACATGTAGTATAAAACTTTTACACCCCATCTTGGAATCAACCATGTGATTAAATAAAAGTACTAAAAAAATGCAAAAAACTCGATTAGACTTATTGTACAACAAATATACAAATAAAATTACAAGAAAAAAATGACAAGGTTTCTTAAATGTCCATGCTCACTGGTATTCAGAGATTCATTAAAGTGGACGTCATGTTCATGCACATAAACCTATTTCTGATGCTATGAAATGTGTAAAGTTGGTCATACACTGTACAAACTTTGGCCAGATCCTCAGGCAATTCGCTTAGTGATTGACACCCCCTCCTGCCATACATCCTTCGATGAAAAATCAAAGAAGCCCAGCAGAAAATTGTTGATGCAGCCACTGTTTGGGTATTTTGACAGTTAGCTGTTAAAATACAAAAGCCCCAGAGGGAGACCCATCCACACTATATAGTTTGGATGGAGGAATCAGTCTGATTTTGTTTGTTCAGCCCCAGGCTAAAAAATCAATCTATATGTTTATGGCCGAACACTTATCTCTCTGAGACGCCACAGCATTTCCCTTAATAAAGCACCCATCTACGTATCTCACAAGAAGGACAGTGCCATCTTTGTTCTGTATCATCCATTTACTCACTGGACAGATGCTGGTTTGGAGGTGAAAATCACACACATTATGGTGCATGCTCTATTATTCACAAATGTTTGACAAAGACGGCCCCTCTGCTGCAGAATGTTGGCTTGTGACTGGTTACAAACAAATGTACAGCCTGGTACCTGGGGGAGAGGAGACTGTGGAGATGCTTCCTCCTATCAGCAGTAGGCTGATCACCACAACCTAGACAAATGCATTGGTTGTAAGCTCAAGGAGGGCTTTTTAATGATGAAAGGTTGGGCTGTTTTTTTTTTTTTTTTTTTTTAAATGTGGTTGCTGTATATGGAGACAAGTCAGTAATGAATTTAAAGTGGTTGTAAACCCCATTCATGGAACTGGAGCCAATCAAATATATCTGTTGTGTTTACGTCTCTCTCTCTCTCCAAAGCTCTAAGTGTAATTTCTCTCAGGTGCTTCTATGCTGTTATCAACATGAATCACTTCTGAGAAGTTTTCCAACTTATGAGATAACATGAGCTAAATTTTGTGTCGGGGAGGGAGATAAGCATGGAGCTTGTCAATTCAGAAAGCAGTTCTGTATGTTCCTTTATTCCTCTGCCCGTGTGTGGGGGGGAGGGGGGGTGTCCTTTTCTTCCAATCAGCTCTCACACAGTGTCTCAGAGCTGTAACTCCAGTTCTCTACTTCCTTCTATGTACTAGTCACAGATGCATAAGGATTTTATCACTTTGAAGGGTGAGAACACTGCAGATAAACAAGTAAAACGTAAAAAAGTATGTAGGATTTGTTTCATCTCTGTGTATCATCTCAGGCTGTTCACTTCACTGGGTATATGTGAGTGTTTACATCCACTCTAAGCAAAGTTTGCACTGAAATGCAGTAGGCAGACATTATACTACTAGCAGAACTGTTAATTGCACAGCAGAAAGAAAAAAAAAAAAAAAAAGAAGATTTGGTCATTTAAGATGGAGGTTTAGTGTGTGTGTGTGGTATAATTAGTCAGTTCTTTAAAGGATAAGTTCACCTTTACCTAAAAAATAAAAATAAATGCACATTTTTTTTGCCTGTAAAAAATATGCATTTTTCCTTTTTTTTTGTAATGGATCTGTAAAGCATTGCACCCACCGCAATCAGCCATCAGCAGACCATGGGTGTAATGCCAGGGTCCTGCAGCCTGTGTGCATCTGTCTGGCCATGCCTTCGATATGGCCAGGAAGTTACACTGTGACAGGAAGCATGAATGAACTACCACAGCGCTCAACGTGGAAGATCTCCTGCTAGCTGTGAGAACGGGGAATTGGGGAGTGTGGGGGCCGGTGCATCTGTAACACATTACATATTACACCCTGAATATGGGTATAACATAATACAAAAGGTGAACTTTTCCTTTAAAGGAGAAGTAGGGCCAAAGCTCTTTTGGCCCTACTTCTCCTGTAGATTACAAGAGTGCAGTTAGCTCTGCACTCCTGAGGCACAGATTCAGTCGACAGCAGGATAAAGTCACCCAGCAGGCCCAGGCTCTGGAGAGATTGTGACTTTAATATCGAAATCCACACAGGTGCCTGGATGGCAGTTGGCTCAGTGAGCCGCTGAGAGCCTGAGCCAGCCGATCCTGCAGCCTCCCCAAACCGTTGCTCCAGTGAGCGCTGGAGGGGCAAAGCAGAGAGCCGGTGACTAACAGTCATTGCTCTGTGCTCCCTGAAGACCAATAACTGAGCGATCAGCAGCCATCTGATCACTTAGTTCTCAGTCTTAAGAGGCGGAGGGGGATAGGTGATTGGAACAATGCTGCATTCACCAAGGAGAGTATAACAGTTTTTTTTTTTTTGTTTTTTTTTAGATTCCCGCACTTCTCTTTTAATTACATTTTTTAGAGCATGTATCAAACACAAGACCCGCAGGCCGAATCTGGCCCACCATGCCTTTTCGTGTGGCCCTCACACCTCTCCTGCAGCACCCCTTATTTACACACGTACCTTGTCTCAGCAGCAGAGAGGGCAACAGAGCTCCTCTGCCAGATCCTGCGTTTCTCCATGCAGACATGTCTCTGCATCCTATGCCTCAGCAGTCAGCAGCAGAGAGGGCGACAGAACTCCTCTGCCAGATCCTGTGCTTCTCCGTGCAGACTTGTCTCCGCATCCTATGCCTCAGCAGTGAGCAGCAGAGAGGACGAAATAACTCCTTCCTACAGATCCTGCACCTCTCTGGGCAACCGCAGCACCCTCGTCTTCGCCTCCCCTGGTCTCAGCATTCAGCAGACTCCGAAAGCTGACTCCATCCCTCTATGGTACTCCTCCAGACCCTGAACTGCTTCCCTGCCCTGCCCCCAGCTTCTTCCCGGCAGCAGTGCAAGGTAAGAGGGCGATATAAGGGACAGTGGGGGGAGTCTTGCCGTCTGATGTAAGGGGAGGGTGGGGTGCTCTGGACATCTAGTTTTACAGAGGCAAAAGGCCCTTTGAGGGCAACCTTAATGCTGATGCGGCCCGCAATGACACCCGTTTTAGAGCCCTTTCAATTTACTAAAAACTGTAGTGATTTGTGTTTCAATTATATTTATTGAACATTTTTCTGAAGAATAAGAAATGAACATTACAAAGTACAGTGCAAACAATCCTTGCCATACTCTGATCGTTCTACAACATAATTACATAGGGAATAAAAAGGTAAGGGAAGTTGGGGGGGGGGGGCTAATAGGATCTAAAAGGAGCAACCAGTTTTGGTGCCTTTTGTAATCTTGCACAAAAAAGAAGAAAGCATTTAACTTGTGCTGTAAACTTCAAATACTTTGTCCATTATGCCAACCCATTGAGGCCATTAAGCATTTATAGATCATAGGTAGGGAGAGGGGTAAGGGGGAAGAGGTATCGGTCACAGGACCAGCATAACAAGAGAGAGAGGAAGGAAGGAAGGAAGGTGAGGCGAGAAGAAAAGATGGCGAGTCTATCTGGGGTCTACCACCAACCGTCTCTGGAGTCAGCACATTCTGTTTGGAACATAGGCAAGCCAGGGAGGCCATATTTTGTAGAAGAAAGGTTTTGTGTCTCGCAAGACACTAACCATTTTTTCATTTAGCATTATCCATGTGTGTTTACATTTCACTAAGGCTAGGTCTATAACTGGGCTTTTCTAAGCGGTAATAATGTAGTCATTTCAATCATCATTTTGATTGATTTCAAAAACAAAATATCAATTCCCCTAAGAGCCCATTCACACAGGGGCGACTTGCGATCCGACTTGAGTTGCCTCAAGTCGCCCCAAGTCGCTTGACATTTGAAATCCCATTGAAATGAATGGGAGCCGTCTGGAAGCGACTTCACAGTTAAAAAGAATAGAATTTATTTTTAGGCAGCCCCCTCCCTCTCTTCTCTGACTGGTCAAGGCAAAGTCGCCTGGCTAAAGTCGTGTTGTAAAGTCGCCTGAGGTCCTTTAAGTCGCGCTGGAAGTCGCGCTGAAAGTCGCGCTTAAATCGCCTAGCGAAGTCGCGCTGAAGTCGGGTCGCCCCTGTGTGAATGCAGCCTAAGGCACCAAGGAGATAAAAAAAGATATATATATTTCTAAATACGATCAAAGTTTTTTTAACCACTTCAGCCCCGGAATGTTTTACTCACTTCCTGACCAGGCCATTTTTTGTGATACGGCACTGCGTCGCTTTAACTGACAATTTTGCGGTCGTGCACCGCTGTACCCAACTAAAATAAAGATTGATGTCCTTTTACCCCCCACAAATTGAGCTTTCTTTTGGTGGTATTTGATCACCTCTGCAGACAGACAATTTTAAAACAAAAACAAAACAATATTTTTTCCTTTCGGCTATAATACATATACAAAAAGAAAAATAATTTCTTCACCACTTTAGGTCAATATGTATTCTGCTACATATTTTTGGTAAAAAAAAAAATCTCAAAAAGCGTACATTGATTGGTTAGTACAAAAGTTATAGAGTCTACAAACTATAGGATATATTCATGGACTTTTATTTATTTTTTACTGATAATGGCGGCGATCTGCGATTTTTAGCGGGACTGATACATTGCGGGGGACAAATCTGACCCTATCTGAAACTTTTTGGGGACCAGTGACATTATTACATTGATCAGTGCTTAAAATCAATGATCAATGTATAAATGACACTGGCAGGAAAGAGGTTAACACCAGGGGCAATCAAGGGGTTAAATGTGTTCCCTGGAAGATGCTTTCTAACTGGGGGGGGGTGCGGATTGGCTGGAAGAAAAGAGATTGTGATTCAGCTTAGCTGATACATGATCTCTCACTTTCCATCGCTGACAGAGCAGCGGTGTGCTTTGCTTACATCAGCACACCACTGCTTCTTTCTCTAGAGAACGATCGGCGGGTCGCCGTGGCTATCAGATCCGCTGATTGGCTCCCACTGTGCCTAATCACAGCGGGAGCGGCGCTCCAGCGGCACGAGCTCCCTAAAGTGCGTGCACAAAATCACGTACAGGTACGTGATTTTGCACACCCGGGCCGCCCTGCTGCAGTAAATGTACGTGGGGCGGTCCAAAAGTGGCTCTATTGTGTAAAACGACATACCCGTATGTCATTTTGTGTAACAGATACTGTGAGCGCGTGCATGCCCGTGATGTCTGCTGGCCACCTACAATTGCTCCACAGAGAGGTAGAGTGGGGATCTGCCTATGTAAACAAAGCGGATCCCTGATCTGACAGGGGAGTACAGAGAGATCGTCTGTTCCTAGTAATCAGGAACAGCGATCTCTGTGTACTCCGCCAGTCCACTTTCCCCGCAGTTGGAAAATACTCCTAGGTAACACACTTAACCGGATGATCGCCCCTGGTGTTAACCCTTCCCTGCCAGTATCTTTTAAACAGTGATCAGTGCATTTTCTTATGATCACTGTAATGATGTCACTGTTCCCCAAAAAGTGTCACTTGGGGTCAGATTTGTCCCCCGCAATGTTGCAGCCCCGCTAAAAATCACAGATCGCCGCCATTACCAGTAAAAACAATTTAAAAAATGAAAAGTCCCTAAATCTATCCCCTATTTTGTAGACGTTATAACTTTTGCGCAAACCAATCAATATATACTTACATATTTTTGATAAAAAAAAAAATCGCAGTAACAGAATACATATTGGTCTAAACTGATGAATAAATTTGTTTTGCATTTTTTTTGGATATGTATTATAGCCAAATAAGGAAAAAATATTGTTTCTTTTTCAAAATTGTTGCTCTTTTTTTGTTTATCGCGCAAAAAATAAAAACTGCAGAGGTGATCAAATACCACCCAAAAAAAAAGCTCTATTTGTGGGAAAAAAAGGAAGTCAATTTTATTTGGGTACAGCGTCGCACAACCGAACAATTGTCGGTTAAAATAACCCAGTGTCACATCGCAAAAAATGGCCTGGTCATTAAGGCGGTAAAACCTTTTGGTGCTTAAGTGGTTAAACAATCTCAGCAATAGTGAAACAGTACAAAGAAAGTGTGTAATTGTACTGGTAAGGTAATAATTAAAACAGGTACTGGAAAAAAAACGAGGTCTAGGCAGAAGGAAAACAAGGCCAAGATCAAGTAGGATCTATGGTATTAGAGTGTGTCGGGAAAATATGCAGACCAGGGAGGGGAGAGGGCCCTTATCTATCATTCACATCTATGTATATATTCAGGAATGACTACAATGTTAGAAAAAAAAAGAGTGATTATGATTCAAATCCAGACTGCCTTCAAAAAGACACGACAACTTTCCATTCTTTTTAACACCAAATGAAAGAGATGGTTTAGAAAAGACTTTAAGTCTATGGCAAACAGGATAATACTTCACAGATTCCTCAATTCATGCTGAACACACAGCTTTAGTGATGTCATTCCGAAAATGTTCCCCAACAATAGCCAAGCTGTACTTCCACCTTTAATAAGATAACATGCTTCTTAGGAGGCATCTGCTGGGAGCTTTTATGTTCCAGCAAGAAATTGCATTAAAGCAACATTAACATTAAAAGCATGTGTTAGAATTGAGGATTGAGGTGCCACATTCAGTTTAATTATGTAATCTGTAGCAAGCCCAAAACTAATACTAAAGAGCACCAAGGCCAGGTATTTACTGGTGGTTAGCCTAAGCCTTCCTTCACAGCCATAGATTAGGCAATTTCTCCTTTAACCACAGGTCAGCGTTGATGGGGGATTCCCTCCATCTGGCCTGGGAGGTTTCTCCACCGTCCATATAAATTGCTGAACCGGCCGAATTTTGATCCATCTATGGCGAGCTTAACAGATGTATCTGCTAGGCACGTTGTGTAAACTATCAGCTACATACAGTATCAGGGTTTGACAAATTTGCTTTAAATCTTGGAGCCAGCTAAAAAATTAGCCAGTTTTGTTGTTAGCAAAGCTTTATTTAGCCTTATGAAGAAGGTCTGGTGCTAGAATCATTGCTCTTGAAATGTAACATGTATCGCAATCGATGTTTTCAGGCGTAGGCGCCTTAACCCGTGCGTTTACATTTGTATGTGCGTATATGTGGGGTGGCCTAGATTGGGGGGGGGGGGGATTTTATGAGTTTGGGTGCAACTTTACATTTTTACAATGAAAAAAAAAAAGAAGGTTTTACTTTTTATTTTTAATCACATAGGTGACAAAGTCCCCGATGTGGCGATTTTTTTGGTGACAAGTTCTCTTTAATGAGACAGACCCTTTCAGACCCTTTATATCTCCCATGTACTCCACTGAATGTAATGCAGATCGCACTGCATTACATTCTTTCCTGGCCTTGATGGCCGGGGATACTGTCAACAGTGACCTTGAAGTGATGTCATACACGTCACTTGCAGGTCAGCAACAAGAAGGGGAGGAGACTCTCCTCCCTCCCCTCTACCCGGCGGAACCTGCTATGCTGGTCCTGGGCCCACGCAGATGGACAAGCAGAGCCCGGGATACATAGCCAGGGGCGCACAGGGTGTGTGGAATAGCCGATCTGTTCTCGGGGAGCTCACCAAGTAGCCCTTGGCGGTGATGTTCCATCCTCCTCCAGCCCAACCACCGATCAATCATCTAAAGAGTGGAGCACTGACAGCCTGCTACACTCCATACTGTCCGACTGAGACAGAGCCGCCCACGACCTCTCATCTGCCCCCTGGACAGGGGACACACCCAATCCCGTCCAATCAGCTACACAGCTCGGCCCAGCACAAGCCCCAAGAGATTCTATGAATGAATACAAAAGTTTTCTCCAATTGGCTAAGGCAGAGATTTTGATGTAATCAACCTGACTCGGCCAATTGAAGGAAGCTTTTTAAACATTCACAGAAGACAAAGCTTCCTGTGAAGAGCTAAGCATCTCTCTACCTGACTTAAACAACCCATCCTCCAGCCAGAAGACAACGTTGTATCCTCTATTAGCTGATGCTACTTATAGTTTATAAAGCTCTCAAGGGAGGCACATCTGTTAGTGAAGGAGATGGACGATGGGACTTGTAGTGAGCACAGTCACCGACACACATGCCTGACGAAGGGGTCCTGCACGACTCCAAAATGTTTCACTCTTATTTGTGATGTGATCATACTTCAATAAAAGTCATTTGGACTCAACTTGAAGATCTGTGGTGTGCTGGCAAATATCTACATAGTGTCACACTTTGTAACCGGTCACAGACCACAATGAACTATGGGGTTTTACCATCCCTCCCAAACCACAAATATAAATAAGCTCTTACTGTCCTGAGCTCCCTCTTAAAGCGTTTGTAACCTTAAAATTACCTGGTTGATCCTGTCTGCTCCTGTGTTCCCCCGTCTCTGCTGACCACTGTAATCATGGCTGATCTATGATACCGTGGTCAGTTAACGTTCCTCTATCACACTGTCTGCTCTCTTTCTCTCCTTCTCCCCCTCCCTCCCTGCCTGTCAGTTCTGATGCCTGTATGTATGAGCGATCTCTTCCCCTTCCCTTTTACTTCTCTTTCCTGTCACTTGAAATGTAATTTAAAAGTAACTTGCATCCCCTCTGTTTTCTCTAGATCTAAACTACTAGGTGTTCATTTTATTTCAGAAATACCTTCTCTCACAGGGTCACATGACCTTCCTCTGCTGGCCAGCTGATGTCAGAGGGTTACCTCAGCCCCTCCCTCCACATTCCTTACATCGGGGAAAAAGAGCTGAGGAATGTCACATGACGACAAATCACTGCAGTGAGATTAGGTATTTACGATTAGAATTTTAAAAAAACGGACACAGTACTGTATATCTTGATAAAACAGAGGGGATGGCAGTGTTTTATCATACTGATCTTACAACCACTTTAACCACTTCAGCCCTGGAAGGATTTCACACTTTAGGACCAGAACACTTTTTGCGATTCGGCACTGCGTCGCTTTAACTGACAATTGTACGGTCGTGCGACGTTGTACCCAAACAAAATTTGTGTCTTTTTTCCCCACAAATAGAGCTTTCTTTTGGTGGTATTTGATCACCGCTGCGTCATTTCTGATCACCGCTATAAACAAAAGAAGAGCGACAATTTTGTAAAAAAAAAAAAAAAAAAAAAAACCGGTCGTCTCC
>BLSH010134698.1:366126-391858 GCA_018402905.1 Glandirana rugosa
CCGACTGGGTGGCGTAATGGCTGGCTCCATTTTCCGAAGCTAGGCTTCGGAAAATGGTACACTAGTCGGCACTGGTTAGTGGTGGTCCTGGGCGGCCTGGGTGTGCTGTCCGGCGGGGGAGGGGCTCCCTGGGGTCCTGATCCGGCTCCCTGGTGGTCCAGTGGGGTGATCCTGAGGGTGGCTGCGCTGATAAACGTTCAGCGCAGCCCCCCCCTGTCAGGAGAGCAGCCGATCGGCTCTCCGCTGCTCAGGTCTGCAGACCTGAGCAGAGGAAAAGCCGATCAACGGCTCTTCCTATTTACACTGTGATCAGCCGTGATTGGTCACGGCTGATCACATGGTAAAAGGCTTCGGATCGAAGCCTTTTACCTCGGTCGGTAATGCGGTGGGTCAGCCTGACCCATGGCACTACCGATCGCCGCGATGCGCGCCCCCAGGGGCGCGCGATCGCGGATTATCCTGAGGACGTCAATAGACGTCCAGTCAGGATAATGAACCCCCCGCCCGGACGTCATTTGTCAATGCGCCGGGCGGGAAGTGGTTAATACACTAAACTTTCTTCTTCCAGCTTCTGATGGCATCGCTCTCCAGGCTGCTAGAAAGGTCCCATAAGAAGTGCACTTAATAGCCAGCAATACAGAAGAAGCATCAGCTTATGCGGCTCCTGCTCCCTCCACTGGCTCCATGCACTATGATGCTCTGGGATGGGAGGTCGGCAACCCGTTGATCGGGATCTGGGCTTGCCGACCCGCCATTCCAGAGAATGGGCATGCACTTCCCTGGTTTGAGGTCGCAGGTCACATCGGTTGAGCATCCCTGAAATAGACTCTAAGTTGGACCAATATGGACTTATGGTGTCTGTCCCTTTTGCACCATTAACTCTGTTTCTTCAGGCCATAGCAAGAACAAAATAAATATGCCTGGAATTCTTACAAGCAGCAGTGTTAAAGTGATATTACATTTTTTTATTTTTTTACTATTAAAATAACAAAACAAGTTACACTTACCAACTCTGTGTAATGGTTTTGCATAGAGCAGCCCCGATCCTGTTCTTCTGGGGGGGCCCCTGCCGGCGCTCCAGGCTCCTCCTCTTTGGCAAGTGCCCCCATGCAAAACGGCTTTCCATGGGGGCACCCCCGCCTGTGCTCGCTCCCCAGCTGCCCTGTCTGAGTCCATTGACAAAAAGTGGGCGGCTCGGCCCCACCCCCCTGCTTGGCAAAGCATTTGATTGACAATGGCTCCCGCTGTTATCAATCTGCCCCGCGTGGTGGGAGACAGCGGTAAGAGCACATTGCTGGATCAGATCGGGCTCAGGTAACAATAAAGGGGGAGGGAGATTTTGCAGCACAAAGTTTTTCACCTTACTGAATGCAGCAAGATGAAAAACCTTAATGCCAGATACACCTGATGAGATTATCGGCGAATGATCTTCCGTGTTTTTTTTTTTCGCATGCCAATCTCAGATCAAATCGGAAGAGTTTACCATAGTCACGAAAATTCTCGCGCATGTCCGATCTTGTTCGGACGGAAAACATCGGATGAACTGTCATGATCGGCTCTCGGAAGCTCTGTACTAATGGATCCGATTATCGTACGATCGCTTCGAAAGCGGTATTTTTCGTACGATTTTGTGATCTTGTGTACGGTGATTAAGGCTTTAGAACCCCTTTAACACTTAATGCTCTACACAAGATACCCTTCTTTTTTTTAATTTGCCATAATCACCATTTCATGGCTATCATATTGATATGTGTTTAGTTATTTATTATTTTTTAAAAGCTGAGCGTGAACTGCCACTCGAGAACAATATAGACCAGGTCCGTAACGCGCAGAAGGCTGAGCGCTTAACGACACATAGCCCCAGATCTGCTGACACAGCAGAAAGGTAAAAAGGGGGCCAGTATGTGCAATCAGCAGCAAGCTTTAAACTTATAAATCAAGAACTTCAGCTGTTTCCCAAACGAAAATGCCAAACAACCTTATTTCTTTGGTAGTGCAGGAGAATTAAGAAAAAGTACTTGCGCTGCCAAAGTTCACAGCTTTGAAAGATAAATGAGCTTTTACTATTGGAACTCTGTTTAATATTGTTTAAAGGTACCAAATAAGAGTGCGGTGCCAAAGTGGGTCGGATTTCCTGCAGGTTAGGTGACCATTTCCTGGAATATGTTTTTCTTGGAAAGGCTGCAGCTCACAGGAGACCTAATTATCAACACAACGCAATCCTGTTGAGACCGAGCAAGGGGTACCTGAGAGAGCGAGAAAGAGAGCGAGAGAGACGCAACACAAAACAAGTGTTCCGATCGCCTGCTTAGACGGCCCACTGAGTGATGACAGTTCTGCAAGCCAATACAAAGTTGATTTCCCTGCCAAGGAGGTCTTTTGCAGATCTTTCACAGCAAGCAAATTACAATTAAGCTCACCACGGTCACTCAAAACCACATTAGCAGCAAGGGGTTTAATTATCGCTGTGTGCATGGGAGGTGTTTTTTTTTTTTTTCTGAAGGTCTCTATAATAACTGGAATTTGCAGCAACGCCGTGTGCGATATGAGCTCTGGCACACATTTACAGTTAATAAAACAATAATTTGAAGACAAACACAATTTGGGGGTTTGTTGGTTTAAATATCTTCACAGAACAAATAAAATAATTAGAACTTAAATAAATCATCAGCTTGGCGTCTGCCAAAGACTGGTGATTCTGAGTTATTTCTTAAAGTTTTGGCAGCAAGTTGTATACAGAAAGAACGTGATTAAACTGAAAGATTGCCAGGCGTATATCTGGTTACTAATTAAAGTTACAGGAAAAATCAAAAACTGCCGTTTGCAAATGTGTTTAAAAACCTGGTATTACAAGGCCATGGGTTCCGTATTTTATATAGTATTCTCAGGCCAATAGCTGACCAAATCCCCTTCATCAAGGTCACTCATACAGCGTCCATCCTAAGTCGTCCATCCCTGCCCTTTTAAAGGATAAGGTCACCTTTCATAACATGTTACACCAGGGACGTGCGGTGAGGTGAGTGGTTGGTGAGGCACTGACTAGTATCAGAGCCACATACACACAGGTTACATACGCCACCAACGTTCGAGCGAGAGCAATAATTCTAGCACTAGACCTCCTCTGTAACTCTAAACATGTAACCTCTAAAAATGTTTAAAGCGTTGTTCTATGGAGATTCTTAAAGCGGAGTTCCACCCAAAAGTGGAACTTCCGCTTTAAGGGAAGGTGACACCCCGACATGCCACAATTGGCATGTAATTTTTTGGGGGGGGGGAACCCTGTTTTCACAGGATCCCAGGTCCACTTCCTCTCCTAGAGCCGCGGCTACGGAAGGAAGTTCACCTCCTCCCTCTCGGCAATCCCAGAAGATATGCTGGCCATTCAAAAGGCACAGAGCGACTCGTGCATGCGCAGTGCGTGCCCGGCTTTGAAGCCAAAGCCGGGTGGCCGTACTTGTGATGCCGGCGCCGCTGAAGGGGGGGGGGAAGAAGAGCGAGCCCTCAGGCGGCCGCATCCCTGGTGCCAGGGACAGGCGAGTGTCTGATTGTTAAAAGTCAGCAGATACCCTTTTAACCGGGTGGAACTCCGCTTTAAGTACTGAAGTTTTGGCACCATTCCACGAGTGTGCGTAATTTTTGAAGTGTGACAAGTTAGGTATCTATTTACTCGTATGAGTAACATCATCTTTATATACATTATACAAAAAAAAAAAAAAAAAAAATCGGGCTAACTTTAGTGTTTTTTTTTTTATTCTTGAAACAGTTTCTTTCCAAAAAAAAAAAAAAACGCATTTGAAAATGAAATGAAAATTATATATAAATAATTTTTTTTTTTTACAGGCATTACCAGAATAAATGTACTGAACAGGAGATTACCCCTCACCACAGAATTGGGGATAGACATTGAAGATAACACCTTTGTACACTAAGTGCCGAACTGATTTAGTACAAGTAACCCCTTCAGTGGAGAAGGGGTATGAAGCTTTTGCTCCCCAATCTTCAATTAAACAAACTTCCCTAACCAACCAAATTGGCTTGTCTCACCTCCCTTCTCGTATAGTCCTGCCCCAATAGGAGGTACAGCAATCCACTATATGTCCAGTGATAAAAAAAAAAAAAAAAAACCTTTATTCATTTGGATGGTTTAGAAAATAACCTGCCAAAAAACACCTTACTCATGCATTTTACCCAATGGAGGGGATAAAGGAATCGGAGCAAAAAGATCTTGGCAAGGCGTGTCTAAACAACCATGATGAAAAAAGATGTAGCGTTCTGCTATAGGCACTATTCCTCACCCATCCTTCAACTCAGAGAGCCGGCTCCCAACTGTCGCTGGCCGCTCCACAAGTTCTACGCACAATCTCTTGAAGAGGAAGGAGAGCCACTCATGTAAAAGCCTTAAATTCCAGTTTATTAAACTCCAGGGTGATTTTGATTTAAATCATAATTTTTAAAGAGCAACGGTCATCTCTATCCCGCAGCGGCTCCTCCTCTGACCCGTTGTTGACTCACCAACAGTCCCATTCACTTTAATGGGACGGCTGGTGATGTGGCAGTGACACAACAAGGGGGGATGTGGCGGCAACTGGTGAGTGGATGCCCGCTTACAGGCGCTGCCATGATGGATCTGAAATGACAGGTGCTCTTTATATGTAAGGATTTATTCTTGCTGGCATTTAGAACATTTAATGAAGGATTCCTATTTAGAATAATAAGTTGTCAGGTTAATAAAACAGCGATATCAGAACCGATTCAATCATACAGTTTGCAGAGTACATAGATTTGTAAAACAATGGGATAAAAGGAATATTCCTGTACTTTGTTTTATCTCATGGTTACTGTGAAATTGTGTGAATGCATCAATGCAGTGCATGTTATCTCAGCTTGCAGAGCTTGGATTCATTGAATGAGTTTACCAAAAATGTAAATATTGCAGAATATACAGCCTCATGCTACATAACTAAGCTCCATTTCATGCCGAATAAACGTAATTATTAATGTATCTTAAATAGAAAACAATTTTAGATAGATTTTTACTCCAAAAGCAATTTATTAAAATAAATTTGGTAAAAATAAAAAAAAACTAATTTAAATCCAAAAATAATCAGATTTTCTTTTTTTTTATATATCATTGATTTTTATCCAACCAGTTAAACTCTCAATCGTGCAGACTGCACCACCTGGTATGTACAATCTCTAACACATTTTAATCTATTTGTAACTTACTCAGAGCAGAGAGAGTGACTTGCATTATCACATGTACATACCAGGTGGTACAGTCTGCGCAATGGAGAGTTTAATAAACTGGAATTAAGCCTTTAACATAGTGAATGGCTTCCCTTACTCTTTGAGAGTTTGTGTGTGGAACTTGAAGAATAAAGTTTATTGAAATGCTGGACTCACAAGGTGTGTTGCTACACACTGGAACATTAGAAAGTACACGGTCATACCACGGTGTGTTTAAACACCAGTTTAATTTAAGGCGATTGTATAGTTTTTTTGTTTTTTTTTCGTAAAATAACAAACATGTTACACTTACCTGCTCTGTGTAATAGTTTTGGACAAAGCAGCCCCGATCCTCCTTTTCTCGGGTCCCCGCTTGTGTTGCTGGCTTCTCCCCCTGCTCTGTGTGTAGACTCACAAAACAGGGCATGGCCCCACCAATAGCTGCTGTATCTGAGCCAATGAGGAGGGAGAGAGCTGATGGAGCCTCTGCTCTCGTGCAAATTGCTGGATTGAGATCAGGCTCCGGTATGTATTTGGGGGGCTGCAGGGAAAGCTGAATGTGGAAGGTTTTACCTTCTGCCTTTACTACTAAGAATGAAATGCACTTATTTACAATAAAAACAGGAACGTGCATCAAAAGGTGCCTGTAATTGCAGCAGCAAGCAAGAAGATCATTATGAACGAATCCTGCAGAGTGCAGCAGTGTGACGTGCTTATGTAAAATACAGCTGAATACACCGCGATAGTCCAGCTCCTCAAATTTCCATATAAGTGACCAACAGAGAATGCATGCCTCACCCTCATGAGCTCACAGTACTACAATCCTGGGTACCCACCTAAAATATATCCCCTCACATCCTATAGTGGTAACTAGAGATGGGCTCAGGCATGTTCGCGATATAAACTCGAGAGAGAGGAGTCTGGAAGTTTAGCTTTCAGCAGCACCAGAGATGGGTTCAGTGGTGTTAGGGATGCTAGTCCCAACCCAGCTGCCCAATCCCGCCAGGAAGCCGACACCACTTATCATAGGTGTTGAGACATTTCCAGGTCTGTGCAGCATCCTGAACACACCTAAACCCATCTCTACTGGTGACATCCAGGGTGCTGCTGAAAGCTAAACTCCCAGACCCCTCTATCGAGTTTAATCTGCATTTATTCCTTTGGTGAAACTAATATGTGTTAGTAATGGTGTCAATGGTCCTCCAGTGGATGCTGCAAAAAGTCTCACTCAAGAAATCAGAAGCAGGAAGTCCAATTCACAGCCATAGCCTTGGGTGAGACCAGGGCAGAAAGAAAAGCAAAATTTCCCCAATGGGGACACAGGCAGCAATCACAATATGACAAATAATCCCTTCTCGAGTCTATACAAAATGTAATATGTTGGCTGAAGTTCCACTAAGTGGTAGATGAATTTGCAAATACATGGGTTGTCTAAATAAAAAATGCAGACAAAGGCGGCAGGTTTCCATGATAGTAAAAAAAAAAAGAACTGTACATTTCATCATTTTTGCCAGCAGATGGAAAGATCCACAGCCACAGAAAGTAATGAGAAACACAGTTTTTATTACAGAATGTAAAGCCCTGAGCCGCTCACAAGCACACATAAACTTCTCCCGACACCAATTGGAATGATAGGGTCTCGCTGGGGATATTACGGGGGAACAGGTGTTGGTAACGCCAGCCCCTCGCTGAACTGAAATTGATGTGTATAATAAACTTACTATCGTCTCCGAGTTTGGAAGCGTGCTCGTTTAGCAACTCTTCACCGACTTCAATGATGTTTTCACTGTTCCTGTAGTTCTCCTCCCGCCAAGTCTTCATCTTGTCACGCATTTCTGAAAAAGGCAATGTCAGATGTTGAGCATATTATATGGCAGCCTGGTCACAATGAAGTACAAAAAATAAAATATAGTGAGGTTTATAGATGTGCAGAGTTTTGTAAAATGTATCCTTAGATTATATAATTGTGAGCAATCTCATAACACAAAAACACGTGTCTAGAATAATTACACCCGAGACTGACAGACAATACAATGGATCTATTACCTTTATTGCCTAGATTGCAGTCTTTTATGGTGAATATGCGTCTATAAAGCAGAGACGCCAGGCAAAATACGCAGATGGAAGAGAAATATAGGAGCTGCTTTACCTGTGATAAGATTTGTATTTCCAGCCAATTTGGAGCTTCCAGAACTCTGCCATAGAGCACAGCCCTGTCTGGCACAGGGATACACAAATCACATCACCGACACCTAGGACGTGCAGATCCGGGCACTTTTTTTTTTTTTTTTTCATGTCTGTGTTCAGTGTGATAGTCAAAGGTAGTTGCTCAGCGGTTCAGGTGTGATTCCGATACGATTCGGGGATGAGATTGTGAATATCATTGTGTTCAATGTGAATTTAATACTTCTGTGATTTCCAATCTGCCTTCACTAGCTAGAAATGCAGTCCAGACACTTCTATGCAAACCCGCCTTCCAGACACTTCAATGCAAACCCGCCTTCCAGACACTAATATGCAAACCTGCCTTCCAGACACTTCAATGCGAACCCGCCTTCCAGACACTAATATGCGAACTTGCCTTCCAGGCACTAATATGCAAATCTGCCTTCCAGACACTTCAATGCAAACCTGCCTTCCAGACACTTCTATGCAAACCCGCCTTCCAGACACTTCTATGCAAACCTGCCTTCCAGACACTTCAATGCAAACCCGCCTTCCAGACACTTCAATGCAAACCTGCCTTCCAGACACTTCTATGCGAACCTGCCTTCCAGACACTTCTATGCGAACCTGCCTTCCAGACACTTCTATGCGAACCTGCCTTCCAGACACTAATATGCAAACCCGCCTTCCAGACACTTCTATGCAAACCCGCCTTCCAGACACTTCAATGCAAACCTGCCTTCCAGACACTTCAATGCAAACCTGCCTTCCAGACACTTCTATGCGAACCTGCCTTCCAGACACTAATATGCAAACCTGCCTACCGGGCACTAATATGCAAACCCACCTTTCAGAAACTAATATGCAAATCTGCCTTCCAGAAACGAATATGTAAACCTGCCTTCCAGGCACTAATATGCAAACCTGCCTTCCAGAAACTAATATGCAAACCTGCCTTCCAGAAACTAATATGCAAACCTGCCTTCCAGAAACTAATATGCAAACCTGCCTTCCAGAAACTAATATGCAAACCTGCCTTCCAGAGACTAATATGCAAACCTGCCTTCCAGAAACTAATATGCAAACCTGCCTTCCAGGCACTAATATGCAAACCTGCCTTCCAGAAACTAATATGCAAACCTGCCTTCCAGGCACTAATATGCAAACCTGCCTTCCAGGCACTAATATGCAAACCTGCCTTCCAGGCACTAATATGCAAATCTGCCTTCCAGACACTAATATGCAAATCTGCCTTCCAGACACTTCTATGCAAACCCACCTTTCAGAAACTAATATGCAAACCTGCCTTCCAGACACTAATATGCCAACCCGCCTTCCAGACACTTCTATGCCAACCCGCCTTCCAGACACTTCTATGCCAACCTGCCTTCCAGACACTAATATGCCAACCCGCCTTCCAGACACTTTTATGCTAGCCCGCCTTTCAGACACTTCTATGCCAACCCGCCTTTCAGACACTTCTATGCAAACCCGCATTCCAGACACTTCTATGCAAACCCGCATTCCAGACACTAATATGCAAACCTGCCTTCCAGACACTAATATGCAAACCTGCCTTCCAGACACCAATATGCAATCCTGACTTTCAGGTACTTCTATGCAAACCTGACTTCCAGGCACTTCTATGCAAACCCGCCTTACAGAAACTAATATGCAAACCTGCCTTCCAGACACTAATATGCAAACCTGTCTTCCAGACACTAATATGCAAACCTGTCTTCCAACCACTTCTATGCAAACCTGCCTTCCAACCACTTTTATGCAAACCTGCCTTCCAACCACTTCTATGCAAACCTGCATTCCAGACACTTCTATGCCAACCCGCCTTCCAGACACTTCTATGCCAACCCGCCTTCCAGACACGAATATCCAAACCTGCCTTTCTGACACTATGCCGGCTCCGAGTCCTCCCCAGAGGACAGAGGAGGGGGTGGCCGTTTGCTCGCCACCCCGCGGTCACGGATCAGCTCTGCCCGGGAGAAGTACCCCTCCAGAAGGGCCGTCAAAGTGTGCAGCGGAACCACAGGTCCCAGCGCTGCCTGGTCCCCACCGGAGACCCCTGGCTAAGAAGCACCGGCTTCAGCCGCCATAGCCCGCATCCCGAAAGACACCCACTGGACTGTGTCCCACACCGCCCCACAGTCGCTGCACTAGGGCCCAGGAGGTTCCCAGGAGGACTCACCCCACCACCCCAGGAGCTGCTGCCATAGCTGCTTGTCTCTGCCACTGCACGCGATCCCCACGTGTCGGGAGAGGTGCTTCCGGCCTGTATCCGGCGCCAAGAGAGGCAGGGTCGCCTACCCAGCCAGCTATCTAAAGCCAGGATATGGCGGACCACAAAAACATGGCCGCTGTAGGCACTAGAGGCCGAACGCAGCGGCCAGCTACGGCAAAATGGCGGCCGTTCCATACATGCGGCCGGCTACGGGGAAAATGGCGGCCATTCGCACATGTGGCCGGATACAGGCCAATGGCGGTCGTGACCCACTGGCCGATCGCCCGCCGCCCATCCAGGGGGACACATCCTGGCAGGGAGAGCTACAGCCCCGGGGAGTGAGGTAGGTGGGGGGGGCAAGCCGGAGGATAGGTGGGACACCTATACCACGGAGGGGGGGGGGGCGACACCACCCGCCGCCAGCCCTTATCCCCCTGCCCTCAGAATTCTTGAAAAAAGAACACATGAAAAAAAGAATGGGGAACCGTAGATCCCAGCAGGGAGCCAGGTCCTACTCCTTGCACTAGGCAGAAAAAACTGAGTTGCTGAGCAGGGCTGGAGGGGTTATGCCAAGTGAGGACTGCCCCCTGGGAGGGGCTGTGTCTGCTTTGAGCTGAACTACGTTCTGCCTAGTCCACTCCTAGTGAAAGCTGCATAAACCCCACATGTCAAGAATAGAGGCTGCATCCTTCAATGAACGATTTAGACATGTATATTTTTTTTTAGCAGAGACCCTAGAGAATAAAATGGCGGTTGTTGCAATATTTTATGTGACAGTGGTCTTTCAAGCACAATTATTTTTGGAAAAAATACACTTTAATGAATAAAAAAAAAAAAAAAAAAACAAAACTGTAAAGTGTAGCACATTTTTTTTTTGCATAACCACTTGCAGACCTCCGATCGGCATTTGACGGCGGCAAAGTGGCTCTGTAAGGCGAATCGCCGTCATATGACGGCGGCCGCCAGATCGCGCACAGTGATCCGTTCTGTGAAGGGGGAAGGGCTGTGATCACAGCCTTCCTGTACATGGAGGCTGTGATCACTTCCCTTCCCCAGCTAGGGCAGTCCCCCCACAGTTAGAACACGCCCAGGGAACACAGTTAACCCTTAGAGCGCCCCCTGCAGGTTAACCCCTTCACTGCCAATGGCATTTACACAGTAATCAGTGCATTTTTATAGCACTGATCGCTGTATAAATGCCAATGGTCCCAAAATAGTGTCAAAATGGTCCGACATGTCCGCTGAAATATCGCAGTACCGCTAAAAATCGCAGATCGCCGCCATTAATAGTAAAAAATAAAAAAAAAATAAAAAAATAAATAAAAACCCCAAAAATGAATTCTCATCATCCGTAAACGCGACCACTTTTGCGCAAACCAATCAATAAACGCCGATTGCAATTTATCACAGATATGAGGAAGAATATAAATCAGCCAAAACCGATGAAAAAAACGTTTTTTTAAATTTTTTTTGGGATTTGGATTTTAGCAAAAAGTAAGAAATTTGGGTTTTTTTTGCAAAATTGTTGCTCTTCTTTTGTTTATAGCGGCGATCAGAAATGACGCAGCGGTGATCAAATACCACCAAAAGAAAGCTCTATTTGTGGGAAAAAAAGGACGCAAATTTAGTTTGGGTACAACGTCGCACGACCGCGCAATTTTCAGTTAAAGCGACGCAGTGCGGAATCGCAAAAAGGGCTCCGGTCCTAAAGCTGGAAATCCTTCCGGGGCTGAAGTGGATAATGTGAAAGATGATGCAACACCACGAGAATCGTGAGCTTTGTTCTAAGCAAAAAAATTGTGATTCTCATTTTGGGCAGAATCGTACAATATATACACTGAGATTTACTTACCTTTAATAACAGTCGTATTTATTTATTTCAGGTACTTATATAGCGCTGTCAATTTACGCATATATATTGTACATTCACATCAGTCCCTACCCTCAAGGAGCTTACAATCTAAGGTCCCAAACTCACATTCATACATGTTTTGGGGCCAATCTAGACAGGAGCCAATTAATCTACCAGCATGTCTTTGGAGTGTGGGAGGAAACTGGAGCACCCGGAGAAAACCCACGCAGGCACAGGGAGAACATGAAAACTCCAGGCAGGTAGTGTCGTGATTGGGATTCGAACCAGCGACCCTAGTCTTCTATTCAGGCATTGCCAGCTGTTGCTGTCCCAGGCAGAGCTTTTGGTATCACTCCGCCTGTGACAGGAGCCAGCGCTATACAGGAAGCAACAGCTCCACAACCGTGCTTCCTCTACCGCTGGCTTCATTTACAACACTAATGCTGTGGGGAATGGCAGGTTGGTAACCCGCGATCTGGACTTGCCACCTCACCATCTCAGAGCAGGAGGTCACAAGCCACATCAGAGAGCTCTGTGTGCCATTTGTAGCCCCCACCCCGGGACACATGATGGGCACCCCTGACCCAAGGACTGGTAAGCTAAAGTATATTACATTTTTGTTTTTGGGTATGGAGCATGTCGGACCAAAAAAGAACCTGTGAGAGCCATGGTACAAATCTGCTGACAGCTCAGGGACTGAACGCTTGCCGCAGCAGAAAAGTAAAAGAGAGGCACGATTATTAATGTATATGAAGCTTGACTACATTTCAGTAATAAATTAGAAGAATTTGAGCCTCAAGGCCCTTTGCTTCCTTGCTGGATAGAAAGTTGAGATGAACGCACAAATCCGATTTCTTCCATGAAATCAATGGAAACATCTTGTGAAAAAGCCACAAAAGGATAAAATGAATTCATTGCACGTTGCAGAGCATGATGAAAGGCGAGATTAGCGAGACACCGAGAATCCATCTAAAATATGAGCGAGTAGAGAGAAAATGATTTTCCATGTGTACACATAACATCAGACTCACAACCCCGACAAGGGCTTCACTTGCCAGGAGCAATCTCATATCTCTCATAAAGCTGTCAGTGTTTTTACATGGAGTTTTTAAACCTGACCAAAAACCACTCTTGGGTAGTATTTCCTACAAAGCCGGCTAAGAACAAGCACTTCTTCACAGACCCCTGGAAATTATAACCGAGGAGTCTAAGTATCAGTGAGCGTCAATACATCTGAAAATCTGGCAAGGGTCAAAGGCATAGAAAACATGAGAAGCGGCCAACTTTCCCTACCTACCGATAACTTGGCGCTCGCGGACATCCCCACACCAGTGTAAACGATGGCAGGAGGAGGATATGCCATCACGTGGCGAGCTTCTCTTCTAACATTTGTCACCCAAATGTGGAATTAGCCATTCTGCTAATTCCGGAAAACAGACTTTTATAAGTATTATTTCTCCCAGGAATAGCAAGAAAAAAGAAATATGTTCTAACACATCGCTCTCTGACACTTTATACTAGTCAGTGGACCCTTATACACGGGGTGTTTGTCTTATGAAACATCTGCACTGGACACGTTAGGAAGAGGTGTTAGCTGAAAGTTTTACATTATAAAAGAGTATAATGAGTCAGTGCAAAGAGACTTCTTTTCTTTTTAAAAAAAAAAAAAATAATACACTTGGCCCACGTCTACAAAATGCAGAAGGCCTTCAAAACAAAGCAGCTTATCTTAAAGCGGAGTTCCACCCAGAAAAACTTTTTTTTGTTGGCATCCACTCTCTTAATACTAAATAGATGTAACCTTTTGTTTCCTTACTTTCAAACCGCCTAGTAATTCCATGTATTTTTTACTCACAATTTCGTTTCTCTCACTGCTGGACTTTTCCATTTTAGGTGAGGGCACCTGAAGCCCATCCGTAGTCTCCTGGCATCTCTTCCTGAAAGAAGTGCATGGTGGGTAACCATCATGCACTCCTCGGTCCACCTTAAGTCACGTCATTTCCTGTCTGGAAATAACACGATTTTACAGTACAGGAAGACCACTGACTCCTGGGAAATGAGTCACATCTCCCAGGAGGCCAGGCGAAGCAGGAAGTGAGGAGAAGAGCCTAGGACCTAATAGGGGCAGATTACAGAGACCACCTAGCAACAAGCAACTTAGGGTGAGTACACATTTTTTTTTCCTTCAAAGCTAAGTCTATATAGGCAAAGGACTTGAATGATGTAAAAAAAAAATTCTGGATGGAACTCCAACTCCTAGGCCTGTTTCACACGGGCTTCATCTTCTAGAACAGTGTGAACAGCAAGCTTTGTTGAAGCTTTTAACCACTTCCTGAGCAGGCCATTTTTTGCGATTTGGCACTGCGTCGATTTAACTGACAATTGTGCGGTCGTGCGACGTTGTACCCAAACAAAACTGAAGTCCCTTGTTCCCAACAAATAGAGCTTTCTTTTGGTGGTATTTGATCACCTCTGCGGTTTTTATTTTTTTGCGCTATAAACAAAATAATGCAACAATTTTGAAAAAAAAAAAAACTTTTTTTTTTACTTTGTGCTAGAATACATATCCAAGAAAATACAAATTTATTCATCAGTTTAGACCGATATATATTCTGCTACATATTTTTGGTCAATAAAAAAAATAGCTCCAGTCTGTAAATGTTGATCAGACCACGACAATGGGAGTGCTGATTGTCACTTAAAGGCTGAAGGTTTTTTTTTATCTTAATGCATTCTATGCATTATGATATAAATCCTTCAGCGCACAGCTACCCCCCACAATACTTACCTGTACCCCCTCTCAATCTAGCAATGTGAACGAGAGACGAGACTGTCCCAGGACTCCCTCTGCTTATTGGCTGAGACAGCGGCGAGCCCACATTGGCTCCCACTGCTGCCAATCTCAGCCAAGAGCTGGGGGGGGGGGGTGTGGGCAAGCCACGGCTCTGTGGATCTTATGGGCGCAGTGGATCAGGAGCGAGCACGCAGCAGTGCCCCTAAGGCAAGCAGCTTTCTCTGGGGCACTGCTCGAGGGGGAGGAGCCAGGAACGCCGACGAGGGACCTGAAAAGAAGAGGATTGCGGCTGCTCTGTGCAAAACCATTGCACAGGGAAGTATAAGATTTTTGGTTTTTTTAAACCAAGCTTTAATAGCACTTTAAAACAAGCTGCTAGCAGGCTCTAGTACTACTTGAAGCTTTTTGAAAGCCAGCTGAAGCCTGCTAGCAGTTTATTTAAAGTGACAATTAGCACCATAAGATCTGTGTATAACATTTCCAAATTGGAGTTGAAGGTTTGCTAAAAGCTATGTTCTTATATAAGTTGAAGCCCATGTGAAACAGGCCTTACTTAAAAGTAAACAACCTAATGAGGCTTTTCAGTCATACTAAAAAAAATATGAGTCAGCAGCTACAAAAACTGTAGCTGTTGACTTAATTGGACACTCACCTGTCCCAGGATCTAGCGATGTCCTCACCCAGCCAGTTTCTTCACTAGGCTTTGGTACCTGGCACCGGAAAACTATGGGCAGCCAGCTGTTCACTGCAAATGCACGAGTTGAGCTATCTGATTGGGCCCGCAGATTTCTGGGACCGGTGACATGTTCCAGAAGGCTGCAGGGGGAGGAGTGATCTGGCTGGAAGTGGGGGTGCGGGCACCTGTGAAAAATTGGTACCACTTGCCCCCCACTAAAAAAAACAAAAAAAAAACAAATTTGGGGGGGTGGGGAGGATAGGAGAGGAAGAAGAGCAGAACTTTGCCTTTTGGGTGACATTCCACTAAAAGTAAGGTCTGTCTCACATGGGCTTCAGGTTATATAAGAGCAAAGTTTTCAGCAAGCTTCAAGAAGTCTTCTCCTAAGCCTTTAAGGCCTCATACACACAGGTGTTTTTTGACGCCACGTTTTTTGGTGTTTTTTGCAGCTCTCCATGTTATTCAATGGTCCCATAAGAACACAGACGTTTTTGAGCTGTAGATAGCGTCGGCGTTAGTGAGCTGTAAATAGGACGCGCTGTAGCGTTTTGCGTTTTTGACGCTGAGCCGGCAAAACGCTCACTAACGTGCATTAACGCTGACGCAACTTTAACCGCCGTTTTTGACGCCCGGGATTTTCAGGTTGAAAAACAGAGGAATGATTTTTTTTTTTTTAACGCCTATTGACGCCGACGCTCACTAACGCTCATTAACGCCGATGCAAAATGCCAATTTTTGCCTGACGTCAGACCCAACGTTTCGCTAATACGCCGGTGTGTATGAGGCCTAAAGAGGTTGAACTGTGCGCCCATTCCTTCTCTTGCAGCTGTCTGACAACATAGCTAGCAAGGAGATGACCAATTGGCGCTCCAAGCACTTCCTTATCTAAACCAAAAAACAAAACGAATACAATGTGGCGTACCGGGTCTTCGGGTGTGGTGGCCGCTTTCTTCCCCTTAGTATTAATTTGATAAGTCTATTCATAATGCATTTCCTGTCCTAAGGTTACAGCTCTAAGATAAAGGTGTTTTGAACCTATGGAGGAGCAGTGTTGTCATCCTAGGCTGCTCAACCCTGATTTGGACTACAAACATCTCCCTCTCTGCTCATCTTTATTGCAGAGAAGGCTGTTGCTTTATAGAAGATAGATGGGAAAGCTGATAAACCTGTTTTAAAGTTTTCAATGTAGAGAAACGAAGATGGACACTGAATTTCTATCCTTCTCAACAGGTAATTTTGTGTACTTGCAGAAAACGGGGATCAACAAGATACCGTACCTTTACAATATTAGATGAATATACTTTGCTTTTTCTTAAACAGGCGCTCCCATTAAAGATACCCTGTGCTACTCCTCTGTCTATTCCTCCATTGGCTTCCACTCACCCAACTAATTAAATTCAAAATACCAACTTACAAAGCCATCCACAACTCAGCCATCAGATACATCACTAACCTAGTCTCAGAATACCTACCAAATCGTCCTCTTCATTCCTCCCAAGACCTCCTGCTCTGTAGCTCCATCGTCACCTCCTCCCATGCTCTCTTCCAAGACTTCTCCCAAGTCTCTCCCATCCTATGGAACTCCCTACCCAAATCTCTCCGACTATCTCCAACTCTATCCAATTTTAGGCGATCCTCTTCAGGGAAAGCATATCCCACCTCCAACAACTGTACTTTTATTTTTTCCATCAGTTCATCACCCACAGTTATTACTTTTCGTATCACTTGATCCTCCCTCTTAGATTGTAAGCTGTAACGAGCAGGGCCATCTGACTCCTTCTGTATTAAATTGTATTATAACTGTACTGTCTGCCCTTACATTGGAAGGTGCTGCCCAAAAGGTTGGCGCTATATAAATCTTGAATAATAATATAGCATCACCTCTTATTTTGGTAGGAAGCCAAAATATTAGATTTCCCATCAATTTCCCATCCCATAAAGAATTTTAATAGCAATATATAGCTGAAACCAACTATGATAATAAGCAGAGGAATTCAACGAGTCTGTCCCCGATATAAAAAAAAGTAGCAACTCCTTTTCCCCCTCCCATGCTAATGCCTAAACATTTTTATCTTAATAAAGGGAATGCCTTCAGGTAAAACAGGTTTAGGAATTAGGGTCCTTTCACACGCACGGACCGCTCAGGTCCGCCTGTCAGTTTTTCAGGTGGACCTGAACGGACGCTCCATTGTCCTCTATGGTGACATGTCCGCTGACATCCAATCCGCTCCGACCCGCCAAACACAGGACGGATGGAAACCCTATTTTCCATCCGTCTGGAGGATCGGATCGTCCGTTCCCCCATAGAGGAGAGTGGAGCTCTGACAGGTCCGTTTCTGCACAGAGTGCAGAGACGGTCCTGTCATCCGCCGGCTCAGCGGGGCTCAACGGATGGATCCCCGCTGAGCAGCGGAGCCCATCAAAACGGGCTACGCTAGTGTGAAATGACCCTTAGAAACACTTTATTCTCCCACAACCACTTGTATATAAATGTTGGTTTTACTGCATACGCGTAAAAAATTTAATGCAATAGGCATCCTGTAGTGATAGGGAATGATTCTTGCACCTCCCTGGTCTGTATAGCACCAAAACAAAGGCACAATGTGGGCACAAATTTATGAAAAGAAGGGGGTGAGGTTTGAGTCAGGTTGACCCCTATCCTATACAAAACGGAATAAATTAAAAAAAAAAAAATAAACCCTTCCACACATGTCCTTTCTGAATGCACCAACCCATCCCCTTTACACAATCAGGAAAATTTGAGGGGTAGGAATGGTAAAGCAGTAAAAAAATATTTGTATAAGGCCCCTTTCACACAGGTGAACCGATCGGATCAGTCTGTCAGTTTTTTGGGCGGACCCAACTAGATCATTCATTGTTCTCTGTGGACATGTGTCCGTCGACACCCGCTGACATCCGATCTAATCTGCTAAAAACAAACGGATGGGGATCCAGCGGATGGACGTTGAGTGTACACAGACATTTACATCCGACCACCCATAGAGGGCAGCGGTCTGTGTCCACTCAGCATAAGCGGAGCAGACAAAGGACAAGACATCCGCCTGCTCAGCGGGGATCAGCAAACAGATTCCCTGCTAAGCAGGCAGACTCCTGGCAGAGTGCACCCCGTGTAAAAATGGGTCTTACAGATACATATTTATAGCTTTAACCAAATACACTATTTGTAAGTTAAAAAAAAAAAAAAAAAAAAAAAAAAAAAACACATCTATGAAATTTTTTCTGAGATGGAACATTTTATCCAGTTACAATAATTAGATTTTACTAATGTCGTCCTCCCAGCATAATGTTATAAGGCTATTAGAAGTCACCGATGGAGTTGTATAGTCAAAGCAGTAAGACCTCTTCGGATCGAGCACTTCTTAACCAATTGCAGAATTTAAAGTCTCTAACTTCTATGCTTTCCAGTTACTCTAGGAGGTCTGTATATTATGCTTTAGAATAGTTTTACAATTTTAGTCTGATTTGCAAGTATGCACGCTGTAACAAGAACGAGAAACTGAGAAACTGCTGTATTGCCTCTAACAGATCTGCTTTAAAGGAGTTGTAAAAGGCAGAAGGTCTTTTCTTATCTTCCCAAAAGTGGAACTTCCGCTTTAAGTGCAGGTGACTCACTGACATGCCACAATTGGCATGTAATTTTTTTTTGGGGGGGGGGGGGGTGCGGGTACCTAGTTTTCATAGGTACCCAGCTCCCACTACATATCCTGGCGCCATGGCGCCAGAAGCAACCCCCCCTGCAATCTTCTGGGACACGTCACGGGTCCCAGAAGATTGCCTGGCCATTCACAACACACAGCGCGACTCATGCATGCGCAGTGCCTGATGGCTGTGGGCGCCCACACTTTTGATGCCAGTGCCACAGAGGGAAAAGGAGCGAAGCGTCTGGCGGCCGCATCGCTGGACCGTGGGACAGGTGAGGGTCTACACTTTTTGTAGCTGCTGACTTAACTGGGTGGAACTGGGTGGATTCTATGCACTAAGATAAAAAGCCTTCTGTGTGTAGCAGCCCCCCCCCCCCAGCACCCCTAATCACTTACCTGAGCCCCTTCTCTCTGCAGGGATGTCCACAAGTTTCTTAGTTGTCCCCAACACTCCTCCTGATTGGCTGATACACAGCAGTGGCGCCATTGGCTCCCGCGGCTGTCAAATTCAGTCAGCCAATCAGGGGTGAGAGGGGGCAGGGCCAGGTCTGGGCTCCATGTCTGAATGGATACACAGAGCTCTGACTCGGGTGCCACCTGTAGCAAGCTGCTAACTGAGGGGGCACTCACCAGAGGGAGGGTTCAGGAGAGCAGAAGAGGGACCCGAGAAGAGGAGGATACGGGCTGCTCTGTGCAAATCCAAGTGCACAGAGGAGGTAAGTATAACATGTTTGTTATTTAAAAAAAAAAAAAAAAAAAAAAAAAACGAGCCTTTACAATCAACACACACACACACACACACACACCAGCTGCATGGTTAACTTTCCGTTGCTCCCCTATCAATCTGTTCAGCCTCTGTGAAAGTTCAGTCTTTTCATTAAAGAGACACAGGACCAGCACACCTATATGTACATTAGAAGGGAGGGCTATGCAATAACCCACCTTCACATGTTGCCTTCATGTTTCCTACATAAGGTTTGTAAGAAATCTCTCTCTATGTAGATAAATAGCCATTTCCATCGAGATTAATTACAAACTGTATGCTGCAAACTAAAGGGGGCTGGGAGACAACAAAGGTGAGTTTATGTGCCTTTCCACCTATTTTAGAGAAAAGGGATTAGTATTCAGTAGGAGACTGCTAAGCTATACAAAGTATGAAGCAGTGCCAGAAAGGTAAAAATTAGGTACACCACAACATATTGTCAGGGTTGGGCTCTCAGCTCTCCCTTCTCAGTGCTCAGCTGTCGGTTAATTGCCAGCACTCATCGATCCACTGTGGCTCACCTGGTGATCATTTCCTGCTAGTCAGCCAGCCCCTACTGGCTATTTAAACTGCCTGGTTCATTCCTTCCGTGCCTTCACCTTGGTCAAACATATCTGGAGACTCTCTGCTGTGTTCCTGTTGAAGAATTGCCCAGCTGACGTCCCTTCTGGCTCCTGATCCTGTCTGCTGCTTCCGACCACGCTGATCTCTGGCTTTCTGATTGCTGGCTTGTTCTGACTATCCGCTTTGGCTACCGTACCCTGGCCATGTTTGGACTATGTTTACTATTTGTACCATTTTTACCATTTTATTGAAATGTGTGATTTTTACTGCATTGTCTGTCTCTGGATAATTCATGGTTCCTAATACATATGTACACATATGAAAAATATGGTCCACATATGGTATAGTGGAAAAAATTAGTTACCAGGGGCACTCACAAGCAATGCTAGAAGATAAATGAGGGCCCTGTATACAAGGTTTCAGGCTGGGTTCACACCTCTGCGAAGTGGATGCAGGTTCCCCGTATTTCTATGGTGTGAATTTGCACAGGAGCCCTGTGCGTCTTTTGGTCCATTTCAGGTTTAAATTCAGCCAAAAATTTGTGCTGAAATTGGACCTGAAACGGTGAACCACGATGCACCAGACCCCTGCTTAATGTTCAACCCTGTCCTTGGGAGACACCCAGAGGAAGAATATTTAGCACCCACTCTCCTTTATTGCTACATGTCCTGATTTGGTGTGCAGAGACATACCTATTCATTTTACTGTGCTCAAGGCTCACACAGGGTTGAGAATCTCTCCATCAACATGTGACATCACTGAAAAGGAAAAGACAGGCTGGGTGGCCGCACTGCTTACGAACCTTTATTAGGTAAAAACCAACAACATTCTCTGGTGAACTACAGGTCCCACCAGGGCTGACGCGTTTCACACTAGTCAATGGCGTTTAATCATAGCCTGGTATATACAACAACTGAGCACATCTATATACCTTTACAAAAGTCTTAATTGAGTGGGGGGGGGGGCTTGCTGAGTCGACCAATGGCCAATCCATGAAGACATCAATAAGCGGCCATCTGGCAGCATGAGTTGATCACAAGACAACAAAAAAGACCCCAAAAAAATCGTAAGAACAATTGTGTGAATGGTGTATACTACCCATGGGCTCCATCAACTCAGATAATGAAAAACTGAATCATAGTGATATGCTCAGATTAGCTAACTGTAGCTAAAAAAAAAAAAAATGTGTGTGTGCAATACTTTGTTAAAGTGGTTGTAAACCCTTTCTATATACCCAGTGAAGTTATTAGCCTCAGGTTATACACAAAAATGAAACAAAACCTCCTAAATAAGTTGTACCTGTTTATCTACTGTCTTTACATCTCTTCATCCGGAGAGCTGAAGTTACACTCTGCAGAGCTCAGAGGAGAGTTCTGAGAGCTGATTGGAGGGAGGGGACGTGGCCCCTTCACACAGCACACAGGAGGCGAGCTAAGGCTATCAGCTGGGGTTCCCTTCCCTGTCACCTTTTTTCATTTGGTGTAAGAAAAACTTGTCAGAAGTCAGAGGAAAGCAGCTGCAGACAGAAATTACACTTAGTACTCTTAACCACTTGCTGACCAGCTGCCGTTGTTTTACGGCGGCAGGTCGGCTCGTTCCCGCAAAACACTGTCATGGTACGTCGCTCGCGGGAATGTGTGGTGTGGGGGCTAGCAAGGGAGCCAATCAGTGGGTGAGGCAGACTTGATGTCTGCCGGCCACCCGTGAACGCTACCGAGACAGGCAGAACGTGGATCTGTGAGTGTAAACCAACCAGATCCCAGTTCTGACAGGGGAGTTGAGAGAGATCGTCTGTTCCCAGTGATAGGGAACAATGATCTCTCTCCTCCTCCAGTAGGTCCAGCCCCCATACAGTTAGAAACACCACAGAGGGAACACACTTAACCCTTTGACCCCCCGCCCCAACCAGTGTTAACCCCTTCCCTGCTAGTGACATTTATATAGTAAATCGGTGGCTATTTAAAGCTTTGATCGCTGTATAAATGTCATTGGTCCCAAACGTGTCCGATCTGTCCGGCGCAGCCCCGCTAAAAATCGCAGATCGCCGCCACGATTAGTAAAAAAATTAAAATAAATAAATAATAATAAAAATGCCATAAATCTATTCCCACACTTTGTAAACGCTATAACTTTTGCGCAAACCAATCAATATACGCTTATTGCTATTTTTTTACCAAAAATATGAGGAAAAATATATATCAGCCTAAACTGATGAATAAATTATTTTTTTTATATTTTTTTGGATATTTATTATAGCAAAAAGTAAAATATATTGTTTTTTTTTTCAAAATTGTTGCTCTTTTTGTGTTTATAGCGCAAAAAAAAATAAAAAATAAAAACCACAGAGGTGATCAAAAGATAACTCTATTTGTGGGGAAAAAGGCGTCAATTTTGTTTGGGTACAACGTCGCACGACCGCGCAATTGTCAGTTAAAGCGATGCAGTGCCGAATCGCTAAAAGTGCTCTGGTCAGGAAAGGGGTAAATTCTTCCGGTGCTAAAGTGGTTAATTGAGATAAGTACACACTATAAAAGGGATATGTTTTGTTCATATTTCATGCATGAGGTCTACAGCCACTTTAATATCGCTAATAGATTTCTTCCACCCCCGGATAATGCCTTTATCTTTATTCAGGCTTCATCCAGGCACATCACCTACAGTGCATCCGGAAAGTATTCACAACGTTTCCCCTTTTCCACATTTTGTTATATTACAGCTTTATTCCAAAATGAATTAAATTCATTATTTCCTCACAATTCTACAAACAATGTCCCATAACGACAACGTGAAAGAAGTTTGTTTGAAATCTTTGCAAAAAAAAAAATCATACGCCGCCTTTGCTCAATACTTTGTTGAAGCACCTTTGGCACCAATTACAGCCTCAAGTCTTTTAAAGTAAGATGCTTACAAATTTGGCACACCTATTTTTGGGCAGTTTCCTCCATTCTTCTTTGCAGGACCTCTCAAGCTCCATCAGATTGGATGGGTAGCTTGTGTGCACAGCCATTTTCAGATTTCTCCAGAGATGTTCAATCTGGGCCACTCAAGGAAATTCACAGAGTTTTCCTGTAGCCACTACTTTGTTATTTTGGAATAAACTGTTCTCTGCACTTTCATCTTTCCCTTGATTCTGACTAGGCTTTAAGTTCCTGCCGCTGAAAAACATCCCCACAACGTGATGCTGTCACCATCATGCTTCACTGTAGGGATGGCATTGGCCAGGTGATGAACAGCGCCTGGTTTCCTCCAGACATGACTCTTGCCATTGAGGCCAAAGAGTTCAATCTTTGTTTCATCAAACCAGAGAATTTTGTTTCTCATGGTCCAAGAGTCCTTCAGGTGCCTTTTGGCAAACTCCAGGCAGCCTGTCAGGTGCCTTTTACTGAGGAGTGGCTTCTGTCTGGCCACTTTACCATACGGGCCTGATTGGTGGAGTGTTGCAGAGATGGTTGTTCTTCTGGAAGGTTCTCCTCTCTCCAGAGAGAAATGCTGGAGCTCTGTCAAGAGTGCCCATCGGGTTCTTGGTCACCTCTCTGACAAAGGCCCTTCTCCCCCGAACGCTCAGGTTGGCCGGGCGGCCAGCTCTAGGAAGAGCCCTGGTGGTTCCAAACTTTTTCCATTTATGGATGATGGAGACCACTGTGCTCATTGGGACCTTCAATGCAGCAGAAATATTTTTGTACCCTTCCCCAGATCTGTGCCTCGATATAACGCTGTCTTGGAGGTCTACAGACAATTCCTTGGACTTCATGGCTTGGTTTGTGCTCTGACATGCACTAACTGTGGGACCTTATATAGACAGGTGTGTGCCTTTCCAATCAACTGAATTTACCACAAGTAGACTCCAATCAAGTTGCAGAAACATCTCAAGGATGATCAGTGGAAACAGGATGCACCTGAGCTCAATTCCAAGTGTCATGGCAAAGGCTGTACATGGGATTTTTTTTTATTTTTTATTTTTAATAGATTTACAAAGATTTCAAACAAACTTCTTTCACATTGTCATTATGGGGTATTGTTTGTAGAATTTTAAGGAAAATAATGAATTCAAACCATTTTGGAATAAGGCGGTTACAATTTATTTAAAACCGAATGGAGACCAGCAGCAGTCTGCAGATCGTCAGTGGGCCATGGAATGGTATGTGATAATGTTGTGATAAACTGATTTAGCCATGATTTTTATATATGAAAGCATTGTGCTTGCTACTCGTTACCTGATGTGACCTATCCAACCAAATGCAATGCGTGAAGTGGTGTGTAGGAGTGGATTATAAGCTCACTACACTACTTTATTTCTCATAGCAAAACAAACAGACTGTACAGCAAACTGTGGTTATCAATTCCCTTCAAATTTACTTTAAGAGTAGATGAGTTTCTCAAATTAACTGTAAAATGGCACTTAAGTCAAGAAAAACATGTCTAATTGCAGACAGTACTTAAGACGGCATTAAAAGCTTTGCTAAAACTGTATTTTCTTTCAATCGGAAATACCGGAGGGAATAAAAAAAATATGATGTTCCACATAGAAAATTTAGTGCTCCCAGACTTCCTTTTGGATGCTGCCGTTTCAGATCACTTATTTAACCTGGCTCTCTTCTTGTTTTATCTGGTCGGGAATATTCCATCTCTTTTGTGGAAAATATATCTTTTTTCTGTGGGCCTTTCAAATACAGATACAAACCCCAAGTTTTTTTTTCTTTATTAAAGAAGACTTTATTAGTTGTGATGTTTACAGTGAATGCTAATATAGATCACCTGTTACTAGACTGCATGCTGACACTCTGCCATAAGACCGATACTAAACAAGCAGATGTTACCAAGTGCACAAAGAAAGCACTGTTCACCATACAGAATTCTAAACTACAACGCAGTGCAGAAACGCTCTTGTCGTGCACAGAAGCAACAAGTGGACTTGACTGTGGTGGTCATTACTTCTTGCCATCCTGTCCGTCCATTCAGAATGGTAATTGCAACCCCCCATACCATCCCAATCCTGGCTCAAATCAAAAGCACCAGAAGTGACCTGAAACTGAGGCTGTAGAGCAGAGGTCTCCAAAAGTTTCACTCCGAGGGCCACCTCATATTTTACAATAATTTGTGGGCCGAAAAAAAAATCAGTTATTTATAAATGATCCGCAGAAGCAGAATACAATAGATTTTAACAGGCAGCTGGCGGTGGTGCTCCTTTATCCTCCGCCCGCATTTAAATGTCAGAGCTTCATGCACTGGTACTAAACTTCCAGTGTGCATGGGGCCTTATATCTTTGTTCCCGTCAGTCTCCTTATACATCTGTGTCCACATCAGAGCCCCCCTGCTTATTTGTGTCTCCTTTGGAGCCCCCCTGCATATTTGTGTCTTTCTCGGGGACCCCCACTTATTTCTGTCCCGCTCATAGACCCCCTCATACATATTTGTGTCCTCATCACAGCCCCATGCACATTTATGTCCCCCTCCCACGCACATTTGTGTCCTTACAGAGCCCCCCTCAGATTACCCCATGCACATTTGTGCCCCCCTCAAAGGTCCCTGATGGACATTTGTCTACCCCTAGCATCCAACCAACGTCTTTAGAGCAAATCTGCAGCACCTTCCAGATCCGGTCCTCCTGTTGCACAGGTACGCTGTGTAAAAGACACGTCTGTTAAAAGCGGGCAAGAGCCGAAAGGTGCAGCAGGTCTCCACTGAATTACATCACTGGCGGTCCTAGCAAACAATAGTTGGGCCGGGAAGGGCAGGCTTTGTCGGGTAACAGGACCTGCTCTGCATACTGTGGGAGGATGAGTATGCAGCGG
>BLSH010134698.1:396262-409893 GCA_018402905.1 Glandirana rugosa
TGTATAAGAGACAGGGACAAAACTATATAGAAACATTTTACTGCACTATACTGGTATAAGGAATAAGAATTTACCTTCCCAGGTCACATCGAACATGTCGGAAACCTTTGCCATTTTCTAGTCTGCAAAACACAAAAATCACAAATCATTCTGTCACTATAATTTTCATCAGGCCACATTTATTAGAGCAGCAAATCAGAATGTACCGATCTGCCAATACATATCCAAGGTTGCTTCTATCCTATTAAACACTCCGTTCAGAGAGTACCGATTCAACAATCATGAAAAAAAAAAAACCAGAACAGAACTAATTCAAGTCATTCGGTTGGTGATCAGCATTCACTACATTGTGTGAGACTTCATAAATGTTAAGGAACTGATTGGCTATCCCAAACAAGCTTAAAGGGGTTGTAAAGGCAGAAGGTTTTTTATCTTAAAGTGGATGTAAACCCACCACTCACCCAGTATAAACTAATGACACAGTATTACTGTATATATACATGCAAGCCTCATACATCTATCCCTACCTTGCAAATGTCCTTCGTTTAAGCACTTGCAGCTCTGTAAAACTCTGAAATCAGTGGGTTTCTCTCTTTGCTGGAACTCGGTGGGTGGAGTTGTGATGTCACAAGCCTCCCCACCCACCTCTATACTGAGAGATTGAGGAGGGAGGGAGAGGGGAAAACTGTCTCTGCTCTGTGAAGAAGATAAGCAAATTGCTTGTCACTCACAGAGCACAGGATTGATCATCTGTGTATCGGACTTTCTTTTCCTGAAAAAAGATAAGGTCATTACTCACAGTTGGATTAACTCTTTGTGGCAAGACTGGGCACAGATGACATGACATGCTATACTTTTTTTTATTTTTTTTCGGGTTTACATCCGCTTTAATGCATTCAATGCATTAAGATAAAAACCCTTCTGTGTGTTGCATCCTCCCCAGCACTCGCCAATTACTTACCCTGAGCCCTTTCTCTCTCCAGCAATGTCCACGATCCCCTGAGCCGTTCAATACACTCTTCCTGATTGGGTGAGACACAACAGCAGAGTGATTGGCTCCCACGGCTGTCAAAGTCTGTCAGCCAATCAGGGGAGAGAGGGGGCGGGGCCAGGTCAGGAATCCGTGTCTGAATGGATACACGGAGCTCTGACTCGGCTCGGGTGACCTCATAGAGAGAGCTGCTGGCTGAGGGGTCACTCACCAGAGGGAGGTGCCAGAAGCAGCAAAGAGGAGAGCGAGAAGGAGGAGGAACCGGGCTGCTCTGTGCAAATCCAACTGCACAAAGTAGGTAAGTATAGCATGATTGTTATTTTTTTTTAAAAAAAGCGAGCCTTTACAATCAGAAGTACTAATCACCATACTAGTTCTGTGTAAGTGATTCAAAGTTTAAGTGTAAGGTCAGCATGACAACCAGGAAACTAGCATTCGTAGCATAAGAAGTCAGTAAATAAAGAACCTGAACACACAACAATGCCATGTTCCAGAACACACATGTTCATGTGTTGGGGGCTGCGTTAGTTACAGCTAGTGGTAGAGCTGCACGATTCTGGCCAAAGTGAGAATCACGATTTTTTTGCTTTGAATAAAGATCACGATTCTCGCGGCGTAACATTACATATACAAAAAAATTGGGCTAACAGCGCTGTTTATTTTTTATTTTTTGAAAGGGTCAAAAAAAATTGCGCTTGAAAGACCGCTGCGCAAATACCGTGTAACATAAAATATTGCAACAACCGCCATCTTATTCTCTAGGGTCTCTGCTAAAAAAAAAATATATATATATATATATATATATATATATATATATATATATATATATATATATATATGTTTGGGGGTTCCAAGTCATTTTCTAGCAAAAAATACTGGATTTTTATTTGTAAGCAGCAAACCAGAAAAGATTTAGTCTTTAATTGGTTAAACTAAACATGTTCTATACACAGAGTTCATTCCTTTGAAGTAATTACATTGTATCTCTTTTAGCTTCTTTTATCAGCAGTGACTTCAGAACTTGGCTCTCTGCCCAGACTTGGCAGTCTGCCCAAAGACTCAAGTCACTCTGACTTAGAAAAGACTTCAGGCGACTTGCATTGACTTATATTACAGTCAAGACGCCCTGAGTCGCCCCGCAAGTTGGACTCCATTAACTGTACTGAAAATCGTGTATTTTATTACGATTAATTGTACAGCTTTAGCTAGTGGTGCGCCAAAATTAATCAGCCAAAAACTATTTTTGGTATGCGGCTGAAAAAAAAATTGCCGATACCGAAAAGGGGGCGGGGTCTCCCCCTTGTGCAGCCCACTGCGGGGGGTGTCACCCTGGTGCGCCCCAGTCCTCTGGTCCTTCTCACAGAGCCATGATCTCCATGTGTCATGAAGCTGAATTGCCCGGGCCGCAGTAACAATGTCCCGCCTCCTGTGATAAACAGCACACTGATCCAATGGCGGGACATAGAATCTGTATGACGTGATCACAGGAGGCGGGATATTGTTACTGAGGCCCGGGCAATTCAAATCCAGCTCTGTGACACACGGAGATCTTCACTCTGATCCGGGCACAGTCAGGCTGCACCTGACGGGCGCTGGTGAGGCTGCACCTGACGGGCGCTGGTGAGGCTGCACCTGACGGGCGCTGGTGAGGCTGCACCTGACGGGCGCTGGTGAGGCTGCATCTGACGGGCACAAGCAGGCTGCATTTGATGGACACGGGTGAGGCTGCATTGATCTCTTGTATCATGTCTGCAGTCTCTGATCATCTTCTGTATGATGTCTGCTAGAAGTGCACCAAATGGAAATTTTGCTAATGCTATTAGCAGTGTGTTTAAGTAAGAGATTGCAGACACGATACAAGAGATGGTTAGAGACTAAGGACATGATACAACAGATGGTTAGAGACTAAGGACATGATACAAGAGATGGTTAGAGACTAAGGACATGATACAAGAGATGGTTAGAGACTAAGGACATGATACAAGAGATGGTTAGAGACTAAGGACATGATACAAGAGATGGTTAGAGACTGAGGACATAATACAAGAGATGGTTAGAGACAGCAGACTACATTTTTCTTGACCTTTCTTGACCTGAAGGTGTCAATAATGGCCAACAATAAATTCATATTAATTTAAATAGATATTAATTAAAAAGTTGAATATAATACAATTGCATTGCAATTGCATTCGGTGCATCCCTAGTTACAGCATTCAAAATGAATAAGCTGTAATGTACCAACAGATGAAAAGTTAGTGCAGAGTGCATCACCAGGTATGAACTGGCCCTAAATCATCATGCATCGGTGCCGAAACCAAAAATAACAATTGTTGTTAAAAATATATACATCAACACAATTCTAATCTTTTTGACTCCATACACCACCACAATGGATTTGAAATGAAAGGAACAAGATGTGCTTTAACTGCAGACTTTCAGCTTTAATTTACATCCAAATCAGGTGAACGGTGTCGGAATTACAACTGTTTGTACATGTGCCTCCCACTTTTTAAAGGACCAAAAGTAATGGGACAGATTAACAATCATAAATCAAACTTTCACTTTTTAATACTTGGTTGCAAAGCCTTTGCAGTCAATTACAGCCTGAAGTCTGGAACGCATAGACATCACCAGACGCTGGGTTTCATCCCTGGTGATTCTCTGCCAGGCCTCTACTGCAACTGTCTTCAGTTCCTGCTTGTTCTTGGGGCATTTCCCCTTCAGTTTTGTCTTCAGCAAGTGAAATGCATGCTCAATCGGATTCAGGTCAAGTGATTGACTTGGCCATTGCATAACATTCCACTTCTTTCCCTTAAAAACTCTTTGGTTGCTTTTGCAGTATGCTTCGGGTCATTGTCCATCTGCACAGTGAAGCGCCGCCCAATGAGTTCTGAAGCATTTGGCTGAATATGAGCAGATAATATTGCCTGAAACACTTCAGAATTCATCCTGCTGCTTTTGTCAGCAGTCACATCATCAATAAATAAAAGAGAACCAGTTCCATTGACAGCCATACATGCCCACGCCATGACACTACCACCACCATGCTTCACTGATGAGGTGGTATGCTTTGGATCATGAGCAGTTCCTTTCCTTCTCCATACTCTTCTCTTCCCATCACTCTGGTACAAGTTGATCTTGGTCTCATCTGTCCATAGGATGTTGTTCCAGAACTCTGAAGGCTTTTTTAGATGTTGTTTGGCAAACTCTAATCTGGCCTTCCTGATTTTGAGGCTCACCAATGGTTTACATCTTGTGGTGGACCCTCTGTATTCACTCTGGTGAAGTCTTTTCTTGATTGTTGACTTTGACACACATACACCTACCTCCTGGAGAGTGTTCTTGATCTGGCCAACTGTTGTGAAGGGTGTTTTCTTCACCAGGGAAAGAATTCTTCAGTCATCCACCACAGTTGTTTTCCGTGGTCTTCCGGGTCTTTTGGTGTTGCTGAGCTCACCGATGCGTTCTTTCTTTTTAAGGATGTTCCAAACTGTTGATTTGGCCACACCTAATGTTTTTTGCCATCTCTCTGATGGGTTTGTTTAGTTTTTTCAGCCCAATGATGGCTTGCTTCACTGATAGTAACAGCTCTTTGTTTGTTGTTGACAGCAACAGATTCCAGATGCAAATAGCACACTTGAAATGAACTCTGGACCTTTTATCTGCTCTTTGTAAATGGGATAATGAGGGACTAACACACACCTGGCCATAAAACAGCTGAGCAGCCAATTGTCCCATTACTTTTGGTCCCTTAAAAAGTGGGAGGCACATATACAAACTGTTGTAATTCCTACACTGTTCACCAGATTTGGATGTAAATACCCTCAAATTAAAGCTGAATTAAAGCTGAAAGTCTTCAGTTAAAGCACATCTTGTTCGTTTCATTTCCAATCCATTGTGGCAGTGTTTAGAGACAAAAAGATTAGAATTGTGTCGATGTCCCAATATTTATGGACCTGACTGTATATATTTTTTTTTTTATATATAATCGTATTATATTCAACTTTCATTAATTTAAATAAATACGAATATGATGGGCATTATCAACACCTGTAGCGCAAGAAAAGCTCAAGAAAAATGCATCCCTTTTAAATTCTATGTATGTCTTCACACTGGTCCGTTGTGCATTCGTTGTGGTGATAAAAATCTTGCTTGCTGCATTTTTGGTCACCCCCCACTGAAAACGCATTAAAAACACACCCGTTAGGTTTTTGATGCGGTTTTTGAGTCACATGACCTATGAAAAAAACCCACCATAAGCACGGTAAAAACATGGCAAAATAGTGCATTTAGGCACTTTTTCCGCTCTGCAAAATGCAGATTAACCTAATTTATCGGCCAAAAAAAGGGTTAAGATGAATTCCAGATGCAGAGCAACACGCCACCGCCTCTCCAGCTCGTCCAATCAGGGAACGCTTTGCATTCATTCAAAAGAAATGCAGAGCATTCACCGAACAGCACCCATGCCAAGTGGCTGACCTCCTGTGTTAAGAATGCAGCCAGCCAGTAGGTGTGGAGATCTCTGGAGGAGTGGTGTCTACTTCTGTGATTTCCAGCTTCCAGGGGCATCGGCCAGGCATGGTAATTACAGGTGCACCTCATAAAATTAGAATATCATCAAAAAGTTCATTTATTTCAGTAATTCAATTAAAAAGTGAAACTCTTTTTATAGATTCATTACACACAGAGTGATATATTGGATATGATGGGTTACTACACACTGCTTTATTGACTACATTGTTATAAGTAATGGAGGTCAGAGTTGTGTAATACAGACAGATTGAGTTTTTTTTAAAGCAACTGTCAGAGGGGGGAAAAAAAAAGAAGAAGAAATCCTTAAAGCAGAACTTTTTCCCATGTCCTTGTTGCGGATCTCCTACCTTCACCAACTATGCCATCCATCTTCTGCTGAGCTCTGTAGTTCCTCTGCAATAGCTTGCTGAAAAACAGTTATTCCCCTGTGATTTCCTGTTTGCAAGACTGCTGGCCGTTCCCAGTCCTGTACTGCCAGCCAGCGGTCTGACATGCCCACTTGTAGTTTTTCTAACAGGAGCAGGGACTTCTGGGCGGAAGGGGACTCACAGCCCCCGGTCTGTGCTGCCCACTGAGGTGGTTTCCTCTCCTCCTCCTCCCTGCTAGCACCGCCCCCGCCCGCCCTCTCTTCAACAGAGCGGAGATCTCGGCTATGCCAGGAATTTCTGGTATGCCTGGCATGTCTGCTATGTGAAAACACTGCTCGTGTTCTCTACCTCTATTCCACATTGGAACAGTGCGCTCTGTGCTGTCACAATGCGAGGAAAGGAGGAGAGAAAGCAAGCCGTGCTTTCACATAGCAGCCATGCCAGGCATACCAGGAATTCCTGTCATGCCTGCTGCACCGATCGCTGTAACTTGTGATCCCCATATCCCCACATTGTGATATACAGTGCAGAACGCACTGTTCCAATGCGGGGATAGGAGGAGAGAAAGAAATCTCTGTCTGTGTTTTCGCACAGCAGGCATGCCAGGAATTCCTGGTATGCCTGGCATGTATGCTATGTGAAAACACCACTTGCTTTCTCTCCTCCTCCTCTGCACTGATAAGCCACACTGGTGGGTACTGATAAGCAGCACTGGTGTGACCGCACTGATGGGCACTGATAAGCGGCACTGGTATGACCACACTGTTAAGCAGCACTGGTGGGATCTGATAAGCTGCACTGGTGTGACTACACTGATGGGCACTGATAAGCGGCACTAGTGTGACCGCACTGATAAGCGGAATTGGTGGGCACTGGTGTGACCGCACTGATGGGCACAGATAAGCCGCACTGATGAACACTGATGAGACTGCACTTATGGGCACTGATAAACTGCACTGAGGTGGCACTGATGAGGCTGCACTAATGGGCACTAAGGCATTTTTATGTATTATTTTCAGTGCAATGTGTATTATATGTGATGTTAAATATCACAGAGGCCGGTACTGTGGTAATATTAAGGTTTATTGAGATTTCCATACATTAGAGGGTTTCACCATTGCTGTGTTTTTGATTAGCAAGTTAGCGCTGCACTTTTTTGTTTTTTTTCTCATGCCGACATTTACTTGTGCCACATGCGGATATACAGCATCATGACCCGGCTCTGTGGTGCAGCTGGGGATATTCTCATACACCATACAAGCACTAATTGTTGTTAGAAAGATCTCAATTACAGCAGAGTACAGTGTGTATAATATATCATTATGGGATGTGTGTACAGATCAGTAATGATTTACCAACACAGGGCTCTGGTCTGTGATTGCACACAGCTGATCAGCAGGTCCCAGGCGTGAATTACTGGTTTGGACTTGCCGATAGGCACCATGTACAATCACAGCAGGAGCCAGGCGGAGGCCCCACCTGTGTGGGCCCTAAACCCGGACATAGGCAGCGGCGTTCGGGTACAGAGGTTTGACTACAGCGGCCACTCATCCGCAGTACATTGTGACCGAACGGTCCCCAAGTGGTTAAATACCACCAAAAAAAATCTTTATTTGTGTGGGAAAAAAAAGTCTAAAAATGTAATTTGGGTACATTGTAGCATAACTGTGCAACTGCCATTCAGTGCTGAAAGTTGAAAAATTGGCCTGTGCAAGAAGGGGGTGAATATGCCCGGTACTGAAGTGCTTAATTGAGCAACCTGACGTTAGAAGCCGATTGGCTACCACGCACAGCTACACCAGTTTCTGAGTGCTTCAGTTTTAGTAAATCTCCGTCACACCAGACGCAGCTTTGAAGTCATTCGACTTCACTTGCTACTTCATGCACAGTACTTTAAAAGCCTGTGTGACTCCAATGGAGTCGGCGTTGCACCAATTTGAAGGCTTCCACTGCAGAGAATAGGGTGCCACTTGTCATGCGATTTGAAACTATCAAATCACATGACAAGTCGAACCGGTGTACCTCAGGGGCTAAGTGTTGTTACCCTAGGACAGGAAGTTTATTACCGCCAGGATCACCAGTTGAAAAAAAAGCTTTAACAAAAGAAAACTAATGCAGCCATCACATCTAATAACAGGCAATCTATGACTTTTATTTCTTGTGTTTATATACACAGAAATGTATTTTTTGTTTTTGTTTTGGAAAGATTAGCAAAGGTCAGAAAGCTTATTTCTGGGTGGGAAACCTGGGAGAACCCGCCATAACCTGACACTGAGTTATCACCAGGACAGGAAGTTGGGGGGGGTCACATATATAGAACAATGATCAACATCACCAGCAACTGAGAAGTGAGGAAGTATAACCACTTCAGCCCCAGAAGGATTTACGCCCTTCCTGACCAGAAAACTTTTTGTGATTCGGCACTGCGTCGCTTTAACTGACAATTGCGCGGTCGTGCGACGTTGTACCCAAACAAAATTGACGTCCTTTTTTTTCCCCCCACAAATAGAGCTTTCTTTTGGTGGTATTTTATCACTGCTGCAGTTTTTATGTTTTGCGCTCTAAACATACAAAGAGACAATTTTGAAGAAAAAAAAACAATATTTTTTACTTTTTGCTATAAAAAAATATATAAAGAAAACAAATTTATTCATCAGTTTAGGCCAATATATATTCTTCTACATATTAGTATAAAAAAAAAAATCACAATCGGCGTACATTGATTGGTTTGTGCAACAATTGCCGTGTTTACAAACTATGAGAATTCATTTATGGCGTTTTTACTTTTTTTTTTTACTAGTGATGGCGGCAATCTGATTTTTAGCGGGACTGCGATATTGTGGCGGACTGATCAGATACTTTTTCCACTTTTTTTGGGACCTTTATATAGTGATCAGTGCTATAAAAATATGGTTACTGTATAAATGTCACTGGCAGGGAAGGGATTAACCTGTAGGGGGCGATCAAGGGGTAAAATGCGTTCCCTAGGCGTGTTCTAACTGTGAGGGGGCTGGGCTGGCAGGGGCAAGACAGATCTCACTGCTCCCGATTACAGGAATCAGTAGATCAGTGTTATGTCCCTGACAGAACGGGAAACCACCATGTTTGCATTGGCCGTTTCCCGTTCTGAATCTCTAACAGATGATTGTGGGTCGCCGGCGGACATAGAGTCCGCCCGACCCACGGGCTCGCCGGCGGCGGCGCCTGCAACTGTGTAAATCGCAGTTTATATATGGCGATCTGCGCAGTGCTGCCGACCTGCCGCAGTAAATGTATGCAACACAGTCGGCAAGTGGTTAATCAGCGACATAAACTGAGCTATACACAGCTGCTTATTATCCACTTGCCGACCGCAAAAGATTATATATATCAGGCCTCGACAAACCCCGGGCGCCAGGCAGTTTGCAAGTGGCTTACCATGGTTATGGCTGAAGCCATCAGCCACAACTCCGGTATATTTTTTTTCAGGCGATTCCTGGCTTTCTCATCACTGGCTGGGTACAGAGACCAGATCATCTCTAATCACCTCTATGGCCTTGGAGGACCGGAATGACGTCATGATGGTCACTTCTGGTCTAGTGCAAAAGTAAATTTTTTTTTTTAGCAAAGGATATAAAAAAAATGTTTTTTTTTATCTTTTGCTTTTAAAGGTAAAGGAGAGCTTTTGGGTCTTTTTGACTCCAGCTGTCTCCATAAAGAGGACCTGCCATCTCTTTATTTCTATTACAAGGGATGTTTATATTCCATGTAATTGGAATAAGGCTCCATGCACACTAGCTTTTTTTTCGGCTCCAAGAAGCTAAATAGTGTTGTCCTATGTGTCCATGCACACTACTTTAGGCTATTAGCATTTTTTGAGCTTCAGCGTCTAGGAGCAAAAAAAAAAAATTGTTTTTGTAGTTTCCTGTTGCGTTTTTTCCAGCAAAAATGTTGCTAAACTCTCCTAAAAGCTACTAATAGCGTCTGAGCTTTTTTTCCCCTTTTACTACAAAAATGGCAATAAAATGCTCCTAAACGCTATTAAACGCTGCTAGAAAATATTATCAGCGTTTTTTATCCAGTGATTTTTCCAGTTTTTTTTAGCTTATAAAAAAAAAATAAAAAACAGTGTGCATGGAGCCTTAGCCCAGGTTTACACCGGCGCAATTCCAGCATTGCATCTCTCCCGCAGGCAGTTCACACTGCCTTCTGCGAGTGTCAATACTTTGTTAATGACACCCCCAGATTGGTTCACAGATTGCAGTGTGAACTGTGAATTCGGACAGGAGTCGGATCACATAAGTTAACACCCATGCGATCCGATTCTAGTGCGGGGGAAAAACAAGACCCTGCATCTTTTTCTGTGCGAATCCAATGAAAGTTCAGCCATATAACTGTATGGCTGAACTCGCATTGCTCAGACATCGTGTGTGATTGGCACATGCGATATCTAAGATCACACTAGTGTGACACTAACCTCAAAAGTGCCTCGAAAAAAATATATATTGAAGGGACATTGTAAAAATAAAAAAAAAAAATGAAAGCGCTCCCAACCTCTCCATGCAGAACAGAACGCATACGCAAATCACGCACGCATGTGTAAATGGTGCGCACACCACACGTGAAGTATCGCCGCAAATGTCAGAGTGAGAGCAATAATTCTAGCACTAGAACTCCTCTGTAACTCTAAACTGGTAACCTGCAAAAGTGTTTTAAAGCGTCGCCTGTGATTTTAAGTATCATAATGTGTTGCTATTCCACGAGTGTGCACAATTTTAAATCATGGCATGTTGTTATGGATCTAAGGTTAATCAGCATAACATCTTTTAGGTTTTTTTTTTTTTTTTTTTTTTTTTTTTAAATTGAGATATATATAGATTTTTAAATTCATTAACCACTTCAGTCCTGGAAGGTTTTACCCCCTTAATTACCAAACCATTTTTTGTGATACGGCACTGCGTTTCTTTAACTGACAATTTCGCGGTCATGTAAAGTTGAGCCCAAAAAAAATTGACGTCTTTTTTTCCCCCACAAATAGAGCTTTCTTTTGGTGCCATTTGATCACCTCTATTTTTTGCACTATAAACAAAAAAAATACAATACTTTTTACTTTCTGCTATAATACATCTCCAATAAAAAAAAAAAAAAAAAAATCAAATTTTGTCCTCAGTTTAGGCCGATATGTATTCTACATATTTTTGGTAAGGAAAAATCCCAATAAGCGTATATTGATGTTCTGAGCAAAAGTTAAGTGTCCACAAACTATGGGATAGATCAGTGTTTCTTAATTCCACTCGTCAAGACGCCCCAACAGGTCAGGTTTTCATGATTTCCATTATTTTGCGCAAGTGATTTGATGAGTTTCATTGCCTTAGTAATTACCACAGCAGTTTCATCTGAGAGAAATCCTGAAAACATGAGCTGTTGGTGCACCTTGAAGTCTGGAGTTGAGAAACATTGGAATAGATTTACGGCATTTTTATTTTTTTTTACTGCGACTTATAGCGGGACTGCAAGATTGAGGTGGACAAAAGGTATAAACAATTCAGCGCAGAAGAATGTAAAATAATCGACCACTATCAATAATAATGGAATGCAATTCATAATCCTCTCAACGTTAAATCCAAAAGTGAGTGCAGCGCAAACAACAGTCCATATAAATACTAATGAGATAAGAGGTCTCCCGGTGTGAGTTATGGTGTCAGGAACTGAAAGTCATGCAGGTGAAGTTGATGTGATTGCCACTAGCAGCCTCTCACCTCCTTGATGTGACCACAAAGGCCGCCGCACCTGAGGGAGGAGCACGCCGGACATCACCTGCACAGCCATATTAGAATTTTAGTGTACGGTTTTGACTGCATACTGGCACCAGTGGCAGGGCTTTCAAATGTGAGTACCTCTGTTTTATGCTTAATAAAATTACGTGATTTTATGCAGAGAGCACTAGAGTGTGTTTATTTTTATTTGCACATGATCAGGGAGTAACTTTCCTGTTGAAGTCAAAAGGAGTTCCCATACATGGGGAGTAAGACCTTCATCACCAATTGTGTGAGACACATGCTTGACGGCCTTTGTGGTCGCATCAAGGAGGTGAGAGGCTGCTAGTGGTGGTGGCAATCACATCACCTGCATGACTTTGAGTTCCTGACACCATAACTCACACCGGGAGACCTCTTAGCTCATTAGTATTTATATGGACTAGATTGCGCTGCACTTACTTTTGGATTTAACATATAAATGACACTGGCAGGGAACGGGTTAACATAAGGGGCAATCAAAGGGTTAACTGCGTCCGTAGGGGGTGCTTGCTAACTGTGTGGGGGGGGGGGGGGGGTGGACTGCGTGGGTGAACACAGTGACACACAAGATCAGTGAGTTCATCCCTGTCAGAATGGCAATCTGCCTCGTTTACATTGGCAGATCGGCGTTGTCTCTCTGGGGAGGGATCGTGGGGTGGCTGGCAGACATCGTATCCGCAGGACCTGCTCATCCACCACCCCCCCTCTGGCCAATCAGCGCGTGCGGCCCTGCAGGCTATTGCATGAAATGACGTAGAGGTACATCGCTCCACCTAATAGAGCCGACCTGTCACACTCTATGTACTGCAGCTGGTCGGCAAGTGTATTCTTTTATGTCACCATATTTATTTGGTAAATAATACAACGATCGCCATTTTATTCCCCAGGTCTCTGCGCATATAAAGTTTATTTGGGGGTTCCAAGTAATTTTCTTACATAAAATCCTGATTTTTACTTGTAAACAAAAATTGGCATTAGAGGCCTGGTCTCCTGAGCTATACACAGCTGATTATTATCATACAGGGGATGTATAGTGTCAGGGCTTTACAGCATAAAGGGAGACAGTGAAGTACAACTGAAGACCAGAGGGATGGGGGGGCCCTGTTCCCAGGAGCTGACAATCTAATACACTCAGTGACACCGGATGTGCAATGGCCTCATCAGACAGGGGACACCATGTGATGAGGGGCACTCTGGGATAGACTCTGTATAACACTGACAGAGGAATACAGAGCAATGTGCACAGCTGTGTGAGCGCCCCCTCCTGCGATTAACAACACCCACCCGGTACCGACCCCTCTCCTCACCTTCTCCCTCACGCCCGGATCACCGATCTCACTGCAGCCCAATGACTGGAGATGGACAAGCCGGGACGTGACGTGCGACGTCGCCTACACGCTGACCCCACGTCCCCGACGTCCCTGCGTGCTGCGTCGCTGTGGGTAGGGCGGAAGCGATGTTGGGTAGTAGGGGGGAGGGGGAAGTTTGCCCTCAGTATGTTGGTGCTAGCCCTATGACCAATAGAGTGCCTGTATAGGAGACCGCATTAGGAGGGATACGGGCAGCTTTATACAGAGCTGGCAATGAGCCGCGTTGGTTTACAGCACACTGCAGCCAATAACAATCTGTTCCCCTCTGTAGGATCTCCCGTGTTACCAGCTGACAAAACCTCAATAAAAATGTATAGAAAGTGGACATAGCACATAAACACCCCCCCAAAATCATTTTAGAGACCCCCACATGTACAAACGTAAACGCATGCGTCCACGATGTATGAAATTGCTGATTACAAGCTGACAAAACCTCAATAAAAATGTATAGAAAGTGAATATAGCACATAAACACCCCCCCACATACAAACGTAAACGTGTGTGTCGGGGCGCCGAACTATGAAATTGCTGATTACCACCTACCTATCAAAACCTCAATAAAAATGTATTGAACGTGAATATAGCACATAAC
>BLSH010134698.1:429717-442077 GCA_018402905.1 Glandirana rugosa
GAAATGAATTCTCACCATCCGTAAACGCGACCACTTTTGCGCAAACCAATCAATAAACGCCGATTGCGATTTTTTTTATCGCAAATATGAGGAAGAATATAAATCGGCCAAAAACGGTGAAAAAAAATGTTTTTTTATATTTTTTTTTTGGATTTGTATTCTAGCAAAAAGTAAGAAATTTGGGTTTTTTTGCAAAATTGTCGCTCTTCTTTTGTTTATAGCGGCGATCAGAAATGACGCAGAGGTGATCAAATACCACCAAAAGAAAGCTCTATTTGTGGGAAAAAAAGGACGCAAATTTCGTTTGGGTACAATGTCGCACGACCGCGCAATTTTCAGTTAAAGCGACGCAGTGCCGAATCGCAAAAAGGGCTCCGGTCGTAAAGCTGGAAATCCTTCCGGGGCTGAAGTGGTTAAACATGTATTGCAATGTATGTGAACTAAAAATCCCTGTTTTTATGCAAAGCTTGCTAGAAAGGGTGTATAGCAGTGTGCAGAGGGTTCATTCAGAATTTTAAGACTGGAAAAAGGGCCATATGCTGCCTAGATCATGCGTATCCTTGACCCGTTTCACTGAATAAAGCAGCTTCCTCAGAAGGATATGTGCTATTCTAACAATAGACTGCAACACATTCAACCTGACAGGCATGGATTTTATGGCATAGGTTCATTGATCCAGGTTAGACCAATGTACCATAAGTATACGCATGCTATACCTGAGAGATCTCTGTGGGAGAATCACTGAAGTTGTCACCGCTGCTACAGAGATCACCATGGTCTTCTGGCTCCTGTGCATTCTACATAGTGATCCCAGGAGGGCGCTCACTCAGCACAGGCACTATATACGCATTGCCTTGCATTTTTATCAGAGAATACAAGGTGTTCTCAGATTACATGAGGTGGAGAGGTGGGGCAGATGCACCACAATCTCCACTTCATCCAATCATAGCATGCCTTGCATTTATTAAAAACAATGCAAGGAGCTCTGTGAATGGTGGCCATGCTGAGTAAGTGACCCCCTTTATTCACTATGGCACAGAGCACATCCGGACATTATTGACCTAATATGGCCGAATGGCCATATTAGACCTGCCAGCTACTTAAACACAAAGGGGCGGGGATGCTTATACCATCATTTAACTAATATGGCAACATTAGGTCAATGCCATTGACCTAATATAGCCATATTAGGTCAATGACTTTGACCTAATAGGGGCATCCCTGCCCCTTTATGTATATGTAGCTGCCAGGTCTAATGTGGCGGTATGGCCATATTAGGTCAATGCCATTGACCTATAATGGCTACACAAGCATATTAGATCAATGTCCTAATAGGGCCAGCCAGCCAAATTAGTCTATGAAGGCATAAGCATCACAGCCCCTTTGTGTATGTGTACCTGGGGAGTGGGGAATATCCTGGCCGCCATTGATTGGGTGACAGTGGGTGACAGTTGTCAGCTTCCTCCTGGCTTTGCTCAAAACTTTGGTTAATTGATTAATAGCACTCATGAACTGCCATAAAAAAAAGTAGAGTAGGTACTGGCCAGAGTGGGATTACTTTGATGCAACTGGCCAGCTTAAACATGTATTGTAAATGCATATGAACCAAAATTCCCTGTTTTGTTATGTAAATTTTGCTAGAAATGTGTAAGCTAGTAAAGCAATGCACAGAGGGTCCATTCAGATTTTTTGTTTTTTATGTGGTCACACCTAGTGTTGAGTGAACTGGACTGTAACGTTCGGGTCTGTACCGAACTTTCGGGTGTCCGGGACCCGGACCCGAACACGGACATTTCAAAATACGTTCGGGTTTTGGGTTCTGGTAGTTGAGCACGCATGTTGAATAGCTGAAGGGCAGCCAATCAACAAGCATTTCACTGGTTTGCCCTTAGAAGCCATCATAGCCATGCCTACTAATGGCATGGCTGTGATTGGCGAGTGCATCATGTGACCCAGCCTCTTTATAAGCTGGAGTCACAGTGTAGGGAGAGGATGCTGCCGGCGTTTTTGTGAGGGAGAGATTGCAGACATTTTAACATCTGATCCTGCATCCTGAGATTACTACTGCTGTTGCTCTGAGGGACAGATTGCAGAAATTTGAGATTTCACATACTGCTGCTTTGTGTGACAGATTGCAGATTGCAGATCAAACTCTGCATAACACAACGATTGCTACAATCGTGCACAACGATCAGATTGTTGGAGTAATTTGAGATTTCACATACTGCAGCTTTGAGTGACAGATTGCAGATCAAACCCTGCCTAACACAACGATCGCTACAATCGTACACAACGATCAGATTGTGGGATCGAACACAACGATCAGATTGTGGGAGTAATTTGAGATTTCACATACTGCTGCTTTGAGCGATCTGACTGCACTAGGTAGAGGCGTCTGCTTAGAGGGACAGATTATTGTTCAAAAATCATCTCCTAGTTCTAAAGGGAGAGGTTCTAACTGCAGCTGTAAGTGACACATTATTGTTCAAAAATCATCTCCTAGTTTATTTGATTTTAATTTATTTTCCCTATCCCCATTTTTTTGTAGGGCACTTGCCCTACTCTTACCCCCATTTTACTTCCTTTTGCAGCCCTCTAGCACTTGCCAGGACTTTGTTACAGCCATTTTTGTGCCTAAAAGTTCAGGTCCCCATTGACTTCAATGGGGTTCGGGGTCCGGAATAACGTTCGGGCAACGTTCGGTGCCGAACCCGGACTTTTTCCCAAAGTACGTACGGACCCTCCGAACCCGAACGTCCAGGTGTTCGCTCAACTCTAGTCACACCCCTTTAGCACCTGATGGGTTATATATATTGTAAAATTTTGGGTTGTATAGCTCAAGTGTAGCGCCCACTAGCAAGTACATTCCTCACCAAATATTTCCATTTCAGGGCTTGTTGGCCCACTTTTATTTAAAGGTAAGTTCAAACTAAGTTCCAGAAAAACAAAATTAAAGGGTTTCTCTCGAGCGGGGGTTCACCAGTAACACAAAACTAGCTATCCCATCTGTTGGCTATTATTAGCAAAGAAATAGACACTCAGCCTGCTGGCTTATACATACAGCCATGCTGCTCAGGCCTTCTACTTCAGGCCAACACATTTTGAATAGCTAGCAGCCCATTGCTGCTCTAGCCCCAGGCTTGGGTCTCTGTCCTTTCCAGTGTAGACACTCCTCTAGCTTCTCCCTTGCACACCTGGACTCATTGAGAGGGTGGTGCCCAGAACCATGGTCAGGTCACTACTAATAGCCTAGCACACACCTGACCAATCAATGTGTTGATGGTTCTCAAAATCTGGACCCAGGACTGGAAATTTTATCCCTAAGAACAGAGGCGGCTCTCTAATTAGGCAAATTAGGCAGTCGTCTAAGGCCTCACACTCACAGGGGTCTCGCGACCGCCTAATTTGCCTAATTGAAGAGCCAACTCAGCTGACAATGATGCCTGATGCGGCGCTACGCTCTTGCCTGCTAAGCATTAATGATGCCTGTGAGCTCCATGGCCAGGCAGTGGAGAGAGAGGACAGAGCCGTGGCTGTGTCCTGGGGAGAAGGCGGGGCCAGCACTGTGTTGTCTGGGGGAGGAGAATGGGAGGAGACTCATTCCAGCTGCCAGAGTTGCTTCAGAGACGCAGATCTCCCCCCGTCACCCCCCACTGGAGTGCTCCGCGGAGCGATCCCCACACACCAGGAGGAGGCATCTGGTATCTGGTAAGCAGTGGCGAAGAGAGGAGGAGGATCCCGCCGGGGAGGAGGCCTCATCTGGGCTGGATGGAGCTGATGGAAGGAGAGGTAGGAGGTAGGAAAGAAGAGGTATCCGGGCCAGCTTGGGGGAGAGACAGAGCCACTGTGCCACAACCTCCTTGTGCAGCCAGCTACCACCAACATGGGGGAGAGCCAGGCCCCCCCATCCCTGCTCCTCCAGCATCCCCCAGCCACAGCCACTGGCCTTTATATTCACCCCCTACCCCATCCCCTCCAGTCCCTTCCTCCTGATTATCAGTGCCACACACAGTAAGGACAGCTCTCTCCTCTGCCAGTGTGCCCACCTGTGATTGACAGCCTCGGACCCCTCCCTGCACCCCATCCTCATCCCCACCTATGCAGGTCTCCACTGCGGGGTCGGGAGGTCTGAGCCAAGTGCAGTGCTGATCCTCAGCCATGGTGGGCCGGGCACGCCACATCCTGTGCTGGCACTGCCTGCTGATTGGCTTCTCTGCTGCTAGCTCCCTCATTGACAAAAGCACAGAGATAGAGAGCACTGACACTGGCATTGACGTAGAGAGAACTGACACCGACACCGGGGAAGAGAGAACTGACACCAGCACTGAGATAGAGAGCACTGACACCAGCACAGAGACAGAACTGACACCAGCACCGAGATGGAACTGACAGCAGCACTGAGATAAAGAGCACTGACACAGCACTTTATATTTCTCAGTATATGCAATTTATACAGTTAATTTTTTTATCGGGCGTCAGTGGGGCCTCATGTCTAGGTTTTGCCTAAGACCTCTCAAAGCCTAGAGCCACCTCTGCCTAAGAAATCTCCGGGCTCCAGGTCCCAAAACTGATTTTTCTAAACAATTAGGAAACTGAAATTAAGCAAATCCTCTGGACCCCCTCAACCTCCCTGGTTGAGAATTCTTGGTGAACATCACCCTGGTGGGGCACCACCCTGCCACAATATGTATAAGCTTTTTACATTTGAGCACAGACATTTTATTTCTATTGCATAGTGCTGGTCAGTGACCAGAGCTGAAACTAGCTGGAACTGACAAGCGGTAAGGAATGCTTCATGACTCTAGTCCTGATCAGGTGGGGTAAAAAAAAAAAGAGATTGCTGCAAGCCGGGTCTGTCTTTGATTTATAGTTAACCAGTCCTATCAGGTTGCAGGGACGGTGCCACAGCCTATGAGGTGCTTCCTGTCTCATAAAATCATCAACAGCAGGGAGCAGTACGTAGAGATCAACCTCAAAGAGCACCAAATAGAAGTGAAATCCCAATAGGAGTTCTGATCCTTCCCGACTCTATTCAAACCATGAAAAAAGCTTTTGGCTTGACATACCCATTAAAACCCAAATAGAAGACAAAACATTCTGGAGAAACACTGTCAATTTAATCGCCAGGAATTGACATTGACTTGACATCACTTCCCAAATAATATGATGATCAAGTTTTCAGTTTTGTCACTAGGGAACAACACAAAGATACACAGCATGCTTTCCAAAACCATTGCAGCAGCACCATGTCTATATCTCAACAGGACCTACCTGCTCCTGTATCTTAGGTTCTCTCTTCAGATCTACAGTTGCCATGACTGTATGCACTGAGATTAGCACTGCTCCTTTCTTTGCCTGCTGCTGCACTGGGGGCTGCCCTGTTTTTCCACCACATCCCACATATGCTCAATTGGACTGAGATCTGGATAATTTGAAGGCTAAGTCTAGACCTTAAACTCGTTATTGTGTTCCTCAAACTAATCTTGAACCATTTTTGCAGTGTGGCAGGGTGCATTATCCTGCTGAAAGAGACCACTGTGATCAGGGAATACAGTTTAGGGGTGTATTTGGTGAGCAACAATATTTATGTAGGTAGCATTTGTCAAGTAACCTCCACATGAAGTACATCCTGGTGCCATCTTTTCCCCAGGTAAGTGACACACATGCAGCTAGCCATCCACAAAAGAAAACATGATTCATCAGACCAGGCCACCTTCTTCCATTGCTCCGTGGTCCAGTTCAGATGCTCATGTGCCCATTGTAGGTGCTGGCTGTGGATGCCGGTCAGCATGGGCACCCTGTCCAGTTTGTGGCTACGCAATCCCATATACAACAAAATGCAATGCCCATTTTTTTCTACTTTCAACATATCAACACTAGTGACTCCATTTTTACTTGCTGCTTAATATATCCCATGACTTTCAGCTGTGGTTTTAATGAGATAATCAATGTTATTCACTTGTCAGTGGTCATATAGTTATGGATGATTGGTGTATATGGAGAGTAGATGTTCACGCAATCTTAGGGTAGAAAAACTTAGAGCAGCCAATTTGAGATGTAGCCCACCTAGGTGGCTTCCCTTATTACAGCTAAACCATCAAGGTGCCCCCATTGATGGGACAATTCATGATGAAACTCCTGAGTGGACTGAAAGTCCAATAACTATTATCATAATAACAATACATTTATTGTTATTCTTCTCTACGCTGTGCCATACACTATTTTCCTGTGTGCTGCTGTAAAACTCCCCCATAGCAACAGACTGGAGAAAAGGGAGTTAAAGGGCTAAAAAAAGATCAGTCAGTCAAAATTCCTCACTATTAACCTTCATCTATGCCAACTGTCCCAATTTTCCCAGGACATTCACGGTATTCAGACCCTTGTCCCGGTCTTGCCGTGTCCCAGGAAAAATCACAGAAAATTGGTCTTGTCCTGACTCCTGGTGTATCGCCAGAGCCACTGCTAGAGGTCCAGGGCCGGCACTGGTGATTAGGTCTCCATCACCATTTTACAGAAGACCAGTTCTCGTGGAAGCTGAGGGGAAAAAACAAGAGGCGAAGCCCAGGTGGCTGCCAATAGAAATGGAGCTGTCGCCAACCCCCTGCCCCGCGGCCTGCTGCCGGTCCTGCACCTGTTGTGGGAAAGCCTGCGGGGCGGCGGGTTGGCAGCAGCTCCATTTCTATTAGCAGCCACTTTAATTGCCACCCAGGCTCCGCCTCTTGTTTATTCCCCTCGGCCTCCACAAGAGCTGGTCTTCTCTGTAAAATATCGGTAGAGATCAAATCACTAGTGCCGGCCCCTGGTGACAAGCTGCATCTGGTGTCAAGTGATGTGCCACATCTGGTGGCATGTGACGTGGCAGGTGACAAGCTGCATCTGGTGGCAGGTGATGTGACAAGTTGCATATGGTGATAGGCGACGTGGCAAGTGATAAGTTGCATCTGGTGGCAGGCAGGGCCAGATTAACATAGGGGCTATTGGAACTGCAGCTCCAGGCCCCTTCCTTAAGATAGGCCCAGCCCAGTGGTGTGAGTGAGTCACTAATGCCGCCCAGCCCCTCTCTGTGTGCAGCGTACATATGATTGATATGCAAATTATCACAAGTTGATCTGTCCCTCCTCACATAAGTACTAGGGACCTTCAGAACTTAGACGGCTTGTGCCTTATGTACATATACTGTAACACCTGGTTCTCAGACTGTGGTTCACTGAAGCTTATTCACTGTCCATGACCTCCAATGTGTACTTTGTACTACGTTGTTATAATATGTTCCTTATATGGATTCGAATAAAATTTTTGAAACGAAAAACAAACTGTGCAGCTCTGACTAAAGTTGAATAAAGCCCTTGCAATAGGTGTAGGCCATTTGCATACCTTATGAAGCCTGACTGGAATACTCCCACGAAGTTGCTAAATACTCCCTGAATGTTGCTAAGCAAGGCCTAGTCATCACTGCTCACCTCCACCATCCCAGGAGTGAGCTCTCAAGTGCTGAGCTCAGAACAACTGCATCAGGGGAGAGAGAGTATGTGAGGGGGTTTGAATCAGAGAAAGAGCTCACTCCTGTGATGGTGGAGGTGAGCAGTGACGACTAGGCCTCACTTAGCAATGTCCTGGGAGTATTCCAGTCAGGCTTCATTAGATATTGTAAATGGCCTACACCTATAGCAAGGACATCATTCATCTTTAGTCAGAGCTGCACAGTTTGTTTTAATCGAACAAACATCCCTTACCTGCATAGGTAGGTTTTTTGTAAAGATGAACTATAATTTTAACCACCTCAATACCGCCCTGCGTACTGTATATATACAGCCTTGTATTGAGGTGGTTATACCAGGGTCATGGTTGCAGCTACTACTATGATCCCAGTACTGTTTTCTTCAGCCAGTGATTCTCTTTCATGCAAAAGTGATCCGAGCAGCTATACAGAAGCTGGTACACTTTTTCCCGTCCAATCAGGGAGCCCATTAACGATACAACCGGTCCGGTCATATTCACTGAGTAGAGTGACAGGAACAGAAGTTACAGAGAAACATACAAAAGTGACTTCGGAATAAAGACCAAGCAGTCCATCGAGTCTGTCTGTTTTATTTTATGCATGTTTTGTATTTTTTTTTTGTTTTTTATTTCGCTTTTGTTTTTCTTTTTTTCCCTGCACTTCTTCTTTGACATCAGAAACCAGAATCAACGTGGATTTTGTCACTTTAGATTTTTTTTTGTTGACATGCCATTGGCGGCTTATACAGCATCTGATCACGCTGATTTCAATTTGATCAAATGCTTTTGAGGCCAGATGAGAGATCTGGGGTCTAATGGACCCCCGATCTCTCTATAAAGAGGCCCAGCTATGGCCCATGCTATCACAAGGGGTGTTGTTCATCCTTTCTGATAGCAATTAAGTTAATAAAATAATTAAAGATGCATTGTAAAAATATACATTTAAATAAAATAAATAATGAAATTTAAAAAAAATTTAATCGCCCCCCTAATGTGCTCACGTGCACATATGAATGCACATGCAGGTCCCGTACGGATATGTATACAGAAATCACACTACACATGTGAGGTATCGCCTCGAACATCAGAGTGAGAGCAATAACTTTAGCATCAGACCCCTTTTGTAAGGCCGGCCATACACGGTTCGAATCTCGGCCAGTTCAGCAGAAACCGACCAAGATTCTGATTATTAATGGGCAGGCTGAATGTACCAAGTTGATCAATCGGTCATCTTGGGTACAAGCAACCTGCCGAATTCTATACCCGCTAGCGATAATCACTGTCTCTCCAGGGGGGGACGGCTTCCCCCACCTGCCCCCTCCAGAAGAAGACACTGATTATCGCCCCCCGGTTGGGAGAAGACAATTGCTTGACAGGAAGGATTCCCCTGTCAACACTAGGTGACAATAAAGGAATATCAATCAGCGCAGGTGCAAAACCATTACAATGTAAAAATATGACAAGCAGCTGCTGCTATCAGACAGCGTTTTCACTTCACTCAAATAATCAATAATCAAAATATAAGATGCTGCGATACTGTTCAATGTGAAGAATCAATTCATATAAATATCAAATGCACATCCAATATATAATGTATAACTAGCATAAACTACTAAATATAAAATAACGAGGTGTCTTAACCGCTAGCCGACCGCATAACGACTGTAAGTGGGACAGCGTGGCTCTGTCCCGTGAATCGCCGCTTATATAGTCGTCACTCGCGTGCACGACGGCTAGGGGGCGAGCTCGTGCACATACTCGTCACATGCTCCCTGAGCGGGGGCGCGGGTTGGGCGGACTCGATGTCCGCCGGCGACCCGCGATGGCTTGGGACAGAGCCAGAACGGGGAACCGCTGATGTAAACACGACGATTCCCCGTTCTGACAAGTAGCATGTCAGAGATCTACTGATCCTTGTGATCAGTTAGATCTCTGGTGCCCCTGGCAGCCCAGCCCCCATAGAGTTAGAACACGCTGAGGAACCACAGTTAACCCCTTCACTGCCAATGACATTTACACAGTAATCAGTGGATATTTAAATTTCTGTTTGCTGTATAAATGTCATTGGTTCCAAAAAAGTGTCAAAAATGTCCCATGTCCGCCCCAATATCACAGGCCCGATAAAAATCGCAGTTCGCTGCCATTACTAGTGAAAAAAGAAATTGAGAAAACGCCAGAAATGAATTCTCATGGTTTGTAAACGCGTCAACTTTTGCGCAAACCAATCAATAAACGCTGATTGCAATTTTTTTTTTACCAAAGATGAGGAAGAATATATATCAGCCAAAACTGATGAATAAATTATTTTTTTTTATATTTTATTGGATATGTATTTTAGCAAAAAGAAATATTGTTCTTTTTTTGCAAAATTGTCATTCTTTTTTTTTGTTTACAGCAGTGATCAGAAATGACGCAGAAGCGATCAAATACCACCAAAAGAAAGCTCTATTTGTGGGAAAAAAAGGACGCAAATTTTTTTTGGGTACAACGTTGCACGACCGCGCTATTGTCAGTTAAAGCGGCGCAGTGCCGAATCGCAAAAAGTGTTCTGGTCCTATAGTGGGAAATCCTTCCGGGCTGAAGTGGTCAAACAAACAAAATGCTAGTGCTGATTCCCACAAAAATTCATATAATGTGCAAAGATGAATGTCACAAAAGTTCATATAATTTGCAAAAATGGGTGTCACAAAAGTTCAAATAATGTGCAAAATGTGCAAAATATAGATATAAAAAAAGTGCTAATGCTTCTGGATTGTGCCTTTTTTTTTTTTCATACACACCCATGGAGAGAGGATTTGGGTCCCCCTTGGATCGGTGTGGAATGATTACCAGGAGTTGAAGTTCATCCGTTACACCGCAACACACCAGCCATTCCCATTATCCCCAGAGGGGAATGCTATGCTATTTATTCAATTTTGAGGTGAGCAGCCTGTGACACCGGTGGTGGATTGCACGCGCACTTTAATTGACATATTTTGCACGTTTGGATGGGCTCACATTTTTTTGATGGATGGTTTTCAGAAGCATTAGCATTTTTTTGATATCTATTTTTTGCACATTTTGTACATTATATGAATTTTTGTGGCACCCATTTTTGCACATTATACTAACTTTTGTGACATTCATCTTTGTACATCAATTGAATTTTTGTGGGAATCAGCACTAGCACTTTGTTTAAGACACGTTGTTATTTTATATATTATAGTTTATGTTAGTTATACATTATATATTGGATGTGAATTTGATATTTATATGAATTGATTCTTCACATTGAACAGTAGCGCAGCACCTATTTTGATTATTCCCCTCTCAACACTGTCTGTGGTTGCAGGAAAGAAATTTGCACCGTCTATGGCCTGCCTAACTCTAAACTGGTAACCTGTAGGATTTACAGTACAATTTGATTGTACAATCCCCTTTAGATCTACCAACAATGGGCCTGCCTGACTGGATACAAATTGATTGGACAGATTAGGTAGATCCTTATATTACATAGTTTTGGTAGTTGATTGTACAGGTTGTGTATGGCCAGATTGTAATACGTATATTAACCATGTGTATTATTGTAGAAAACCCCTTTAAACAGGTATGCAGGTAAAAGAAGAGGACCTTGTCACAAGGAATTTCTGTTGTATTTGCTGGGCATCCTGACCAATGGAAAAAGTTTCATACTGACACAGAAAACCCTCTATTTGGGACTTTATAGGGCATGAATTCCACAGGACAAGTCAAACGATTATATAAAAAATCTCATATTTTTATTTGACAAGGAATTAAAAAAGGGGGTACAAAAATCCAATGAATAAATAGTACAATAATACTTGTGTCATCAATGCATATCCAAAACAGACCACTTATTGCAACACACTCTTGTATAGATTTACAGAGTGCTACCCAACGCGTTTCAAGGTCATGCGTTGTTCCTCTTCATCAGGGGAAAAAAGTGGTAATCTATTGGTTACTATCTATGATAGGCAGAAAAGAAAAATATAAATACAAACATACAATGAGACAGGTGTCAAGATGTGCAACATATCGAGAGTGCAAATGTCTAAACACAACGTGGTTACTAACCGTTTCGAGAAATATTGGTAGTAGGCACAATCTTCTTTCTGGAATTAAAAATAGGAGACAATTGCTGCTGTGGCAGACCTTGGGCCATCCACCGGGATGGGAGAGCACCCGCAGATCCCAGGGCTCTACCAGAAAGGGGGAAGAGAGAGATGGAAAAGGGCGCCTCACAAATCAGATCCCGACGTACCCCAGATAATATGTATCTGGTAAATGTAAAAATACATTTAGGTATGGGTAAAGGCTGAAATTTATGTAGGAGTATACCTAGTATCCAGATAAACCTTACACCATGGGCTATGGGGAAAAAACCATATATATATATATATATATATATATACTTACCATTAAGTGCCGTGGAGTATACATGAGGAGGTGAAATCAGATGTTGAGGCGATGGTGCTTATCTGACGTGCTAGGTAAATATACATCGAGCTCAGTATGTTATATTTTTTAAGAGAATACAGGTACCTACATCCCAATTAATGCAGAAAAAACGAAATAGGGGAAGCACTGATCAACAAACTGTGAGAACATGATCTAACTGTCTTCCATCATTTGGGATGGATATGCACATTTGTGATTTTAAATATTATTGTTGTATGTTTTGTACTCAATAAAATTCTATGTTTTTATATATGTCGAGTTTGTGAGCCTATCACGGTACCATCAAAGTCCCACAGCCCCCTCTTTGGTTGGTCCCATTCTCACTAATGGGACTATTTCGTGCTAGGTAAATAGTAATTGTGTAGCAGAGAGGTATCAAAATCTAAAAAGTAAGGGCCGGTTCAC
>BLSH010134698.1:442087-462966 GCA_018402905.1 Glandirana rugosa
TATGTATATATATATATATACTGTATGTGTATATATATATATATATATATATATATATACTGTATGTATATATATATATATATATATATATCCCTACCAGTTAGTGCCGTGGAGTATACATGAGGAGGTGAAATTAGATGTTGAGGCGATGGTGCTTATCTGACGTGCTAGGTAAATATACATAGAGCTCAGTATGTTATATTTTTTAAGAGAATACAGGTACCTACGTCCCGATTAATGCAGAAAAAAGGAAAAAGGGGAAGCACTGATCAACAGACTGTGAGAACATGATCTAACTGTCTTCCATCATTTGGGATGGATATGCACATTTGTGATTTTAAATATTATTGTTCTATGTTTTTACATATGTCGAGTTTGTGAGCCTATCACGGTACCATCAAAGTCCCACAGCCCTCTCTTTGGTTGGTCCCATTCTCACTAATGGGACTATTTTGTGCTAGGTAAATAGTAATTGTGTAGCAGAGAGGTATCAAAATCTAAAAAGTAAGGGCCGGTTCACACTGAAGCGGTGTGACTTGCAGGGCGAATCGAGTCGTCCCGGTCGAAGCGACCTCAGCACGGCTTGCAGAAGACCTTCTATCATAGAAGTCAATGCAAGTCGTGCTGAGGTCGCCCTGAATATAGTGCAGGAACTTTTTTTCTAAGCGGAGCAAAGTGACTCGCTCCTATTAGAACGGTTCCATTGCACTGCATTGAGGCGACTTGTCAGGCGACTCAAGTCGCCTAAGTGTGAACTGGCTCTAAGAGAATATAATATGTGAAGAAAAATGTGAGAAGAGAAAAGTGTGTAAGTAAGTACATATGTAGGAAATGCGGTGAAAATCACAGCCAGTGCATGAATGGCCAGAAGATGAAAGTGGAGTACCATTGAATACATATATAGATGCGTATAGTTATAACTGTGTGTGAGAGACACAAACTAGCTGAACGGAAAAGGGAAAAGTTTCTAACATGTCATTATGCCCCAGCCGGAGTGTAAAACGTGGGCCCAGAAACCTGCCACAGTAATGACATTACCCAGACTGCGAGAGCCATATTTGCATATAGCCCAGCGGGAATCGCTTAGAGATCTGTTTGAATGAGGTCACAACATTAAGACAACCTAAATATTCAAACCGGAGTAAAGAAAGCAAGCTTGTCATTGTATGGTGAGAACAATGTTTATTTTATTACAGGAGACATAAACACTTACAGTAGTTCACATATAGTATACCTTTTGTATCACCAAATAGATTTTTGTGGTTTTCGTCAAAGCCATCGCTTTACCTGGGTCTGCAGTATGTTGTATAGAGCACATCTGACATTCGCATCCTTCTCTGCGCTCAGGCGTACATGGAGTAAGCGGAATACAGTATATATTCAATTTATTGTTGTTTACATATGTATTAAACATGTTTCCTACATAGGCCTGCGTTGAGAAAATATCGTTTTTCCAGAGCGCAGAATAATAAGACTGACAAACCTGTATAAAACATGTCATTTTTTTTACAGCGTGCTTCCTTTTTTATTATATTTATGCACTTTTTTTTGTAGTTTGCCAACTTGTTCTTTCACTCTCTTTTTCAGCAGGGTGCATGAAAAAAAGATTATTTATTTCTTTATACTGGAAAGAATTCTGAGAGATCATATCTTGTATTTTTTATTCCGAACATATGTTGTAAAATGTAAATATTAGTCCTTTTTTGTTGAGGATTGGCAGTATTATGTTGAAAAAACACGAATGCAGACAGCCACAGAAAAGATTAATATGTACGCCCCAAAGAGAAGAAAAATTAAGCCTTGAAATGTGTTCAGGAAACCCAGTCTACCTGCACTGGCATTTCGTTCTTCATCCAAGTGTAGTGCTTAGCCCCCCGAAGGTGCCGCTGTTTTCTCGGGTCCCCTGTTTCCAGAGTCCATCACTCTTTAACCACTTCAGCCCCCTTCCTGACCAGAGCCCATTTTGCGATTCGGCACTGCGTCGCTTTAACTGAAAATTGCGCGGTCGTGCGACGTTGTACCCAAACGAAATTTGTGTCCTTTTTCCCCCACAAATAGAGCTTTCTTTTGGTGGTATTTGATCACCGCTGCGTCATTTCTGATCGCCGCTATAAACAAAAGAAGAGTGACAATTTTGCAAAAAAATCCAAATTTCTTACTTTTTGCTAAAATACAAATCCAAAAAAAAAATATAAAAAAACATTTTTTTTCATCGGTTTTGGCCGATTTATATTCTTCCTCATATTTGTGATAAAAAAAAATCGCAATCTGCGTTTATTGATTGGTTTACGGACGATGAGAATTCATTTCTGGGGTTTTTTATTTTTTTTTAATTTTTTACTAGTAATGGCGGCGATCTGCGATTTTTAGCGGTACTGCGATTTTGCAACGGGCATGTCGGAACATTTTGACACTTTTTTGGGACCATTGGCATTTATACAGCAATCAGTGCTAAAAAAATGCACTGATTACTGTGTAAATGCCATTGGCAGTGAAGGGGTTAACCTGCAGGGGGCGCTCTAAGGGTTAACTGTGTTCCCTGGGCGTGTTCTAACTGTCTTAGTGTTTGACTGGCAGGGGGAGGGGAGTGATCACAGCTTCCATGTAGAGGAAGGCTGTGATCACTCCCTTCCCCCTCTAACAGAACGGAGGTCCGTGTTTACTTACATGGACCTCCGGTCTTTCACTCCGGGGGGGGCATCGTGGGTAGCCGGCGGACATCGAGTCCGCCGCACCAGCTCCCTGGTCACAGGACACAGTGAGCGTGCGGGCGCGCCTCTGGCGGCGCGCGCGCCCTCACAGTGCGCGATCTGGCAGCTGCCGTCAGATGACGGCGGTTTGCCCAGGAGAGCCACCTTGTCGCCATCAACCTGCGGTTGACGGTCGGCAAGTGGTTAAAGCGGAATTCCACCCAAAAGTGGAACTTCCACTTTAAGAGAAGGTGACCCCCCGACATGCCACAATTGGAATGTCTTTTTTTTGGGGGGTGACCAGGGACCCGTGGCTCTGGAAAGGAAGTCCACCTTCCCCCTCCCTCTCGGCGATCTTCTGGAACATGTCACGGGTCCCAGAAGATATGCCGGCCAGTCACAAAGCGCAGCGTGACTCGCGCATGCGCAGTGCGTGCCCGGCTTTGAAGCCAAAGCCGTTGCCCACACTAGTGATGCCGGTGCCGCCGAGGGGAGGGGGAGAAGATCGAGCCCTCGGGCGACCGCATCGCTGGAGCGAAGGACAGGTGAGTAGCCGATGGTTAAAAGTCAGCAGCTACACTTTTTGTAGCTGCTGACTTTCTATATGGGTGGAATGCCGCTTTAACTGCTTGCCACCAACCCACCATAGATTTACTGCAGGCAAGAGGCCAGACAAAATACTGGTATGTCGTTGGTCTACCTATGGGTTTGGAGTGTGCATGCACCCCCCCGCCAACCAGTGCTGTGATTGGACACAGCATGAGTTTCTTACAAAAACAAAGAAATCTGTGTACTGTGAACAGCAATCTGCAATCTGGCTGTTTCTTCTCCCTACGAAAGAGGGAGAAAAAACAGCCAGATAAAAAAGTAAAAGCAACACACATTACACACATTGTTAGGCACACAGTGAAAGCAGAGTTCCAGACGGTTTTAAGTTTATTAAAAGTTTTAATAAAAAACACACACTCACCTGTCCCAGGATCCAGCGATGCAGCCACGTGAACCCTCGCTCCTCTCCCCGGCACCAGCATCACAAGTGTGGGCACCCGGTTGTGACAGCTTGTGGCTTCACAGCCGGGTGCGCACTGCGCATTTGTGCGATCCTCGCTGCACCTCCTCAAGATTGCAGGGGGGGAGGAGGAGAGGAGAACTTCTGCCCAAGTCACCTAGACAGCCCGAGCAGAAGTGGGGTACCTGTCAAAACTAGGTACTCACCCCGCCCCAAAAAAAAAAGAAATGACATGCCAAATGTCCTTAAAGCGGAACTTCCACTTTTGGGTGAAACTTTCCTTCCCATTAGTACAGTGTCAGTGTACAGTTTCAACACAAATCATTGTACTAGTGTCACTATCAATGTCACCCCCAAAATGTGCTGGCTATTTCCTGAACTGTACCCCTGACCTTTAATGGAATAAAGTTCCACCTGGACCTGTTAGCAGTGATGTGGCGCTAAAATTTCAACCCTTCTGAAGCCTCGTACCCATGCGCCGATTGTCGTATGACCGCAGGTCCAACTTTTGTCCAAATCGTCCGTCGGATGTTTTGTCTGGCATACTGACGGGAGTCAAGTAATCGGCCAACAAAGCCGAACATAGTGACGTGTTACAAGCGTATAACGAGGAAGTTCAGGTGAATGTGATTTGTGAATTACGGACGCAGGTTTACACGACTGAACACTTCCTGGATTCCGAGCATGCGTGTTTGTGTGTTTGTACTTACAACTTTTGTTGGCCAACTTCTGTACACACAAGCCGAAAATCGGCCAACGCCTTTATGGCCAAAAAAAGTTTTCTAGTCTTGTTTGCCAACTTCTGTTGGATGACAATTGGAAATTGGCCTGCAAATCGTGCGTATTAATGGTCGGATTATCGGCCAACAGGCGGTTGGACGACCTTTGTTGGCCGATAATCGAACCGTGTGTACGGGCTTTTACTATAGATGTCAGTGTCCGTTAGTGACCCCCCCCCAGATAGTGTCTGTTAGTGCCAGATTGCCTGCCACCCTATCACAGTCCCACTATACTGTAAGTCGCTGATCACAGCCATTACAGTATAGCCTTTATAGCTGTGAAAATTCCAGTATACCATAGTTTGTAGACGCTATAACTTTTGCACAAGCCAGTTAATGTACACTTATTGGGACTTTTTTTTTTTTACCAGAGACATGCAGCAGAATACATTTTGGCCTAAATTTATAAAGAAATTAGATTTTTGATTTTTTTTATTGGATATGTTTTGTAATATCAAGTAGAAAATGTTGGGTGTTTTTTTCCAAAATTTTTGGTCTTTTTTCATTTATTTCGCAAAAAATAAAAAACCCAGTGGAGATTAGATACCACCAAAAGAAAGCTCTATTTCTGTGAAAAAATTATAAAAATGTATTTTGCAATCAGTGTTGCATGACTGCACAACTGCCAATGCTGAACAGCATAAAAATGCTTTGGTCATGAAGGGGGCAAAATCTTCTGGAGGTCAAGTGGTTAAGCACCATGCTCTTTGACACACCTGGGCTGAAGAGGGGGGTATTTATTGCAACAATGTATCTACTACTGTAGGGCTACCCCCATAGGAGCCATTGGTGAATATGGGTATTTCCCAATATCGGGCCTCTGATCAACTCCTGGGGCAATAACTCAGCAACAGTGGCTTTTTCACATACCAGAAGAGATGTCCACTACTCCACTTCTCTGTGCCCCTGATTAAGCCCTGGTTCAGATAGGTGCGATCTCAGAGATCGCATGTGATTCGCACCCGCACTGCAGCTGCCGATGACATGCGATCTCTGAGCAGTGCGAGTTCAGTCATACACTTGTATGGCTGAACTCGCACTAGATTCGCAAAAAAAAAGTGCATGTACCTTTTTTTTCCCGCACTAGAATCGCATCGTATGGGTGTTTTCACCCATGCGATCCAATTCATGTGCCAGTTTACAGTTCGCACTGCGATCTGTGAACAAAACTGGGGGTGTCATGAACTTTATAATGACACCCGCCAGTGGTTTGCAGAAGGCAGTGTGAACTACCTGCGGGAGTGATGCCATGCGGGAACCGGCTGGTTCCCGCATCGCACAAATCTGAGCCAGGGCTCAGTGGTAAAATGTTCTGCTAGCAGCCTGCTACACAGTCTGCCCCAACAATGTCCCTAAGCACAGCTGCACCAGATTCCTTGATTCCCTGTGCACCAGTTTTAGGCTACTTTCACACTGAGGCGTTTGAAAAACGCACACAAAACATCAAGCGCTACGACTGCATTTTTGCACGTTAGCGCTATAATTAGCGCTAATGCCCAGGCGTTTTTCAAGCGCTTTCGAAGCGCTTTTGAATCACTAGCATTAAATAAATAGCACAGCCCCCTACATTACATCCTGTTTACTTCCTGATATTTTGACCTTTCCACAACCTCTCGGCGTTTTGCTGGCGCTTTTAACACGCTTTTAAATCGCTTTGCATTCATTTCAATGTATATGGGCGTTTTTAATGCTATTTTTAGCTAAATTTCATGCTTGCAGGACTTTTTTAAACGTGGTGCCAGCGCGATGCTAGGGTTGATCCAGGACCCATATGAATTACACAGGTTGTTCTGAGGCTAATTTAATGCAGTTAAGGCACCAAGTGAGTTTAATTACCACCTTAATCAGCCACAGAATCTGAGTAATTAGTATGTGTCCTGGATTAAAGGGATGATGTGGCAACCCTATCCACCAGACGGATGGAAAATAGAGTTTCCATCTGTCTGTATTTAGCGGATCGGAGCGGATTGGATGTCAGCGGTCATGTCAGCGCTGACATCCGTCGCTCCATAGGAGTACATGGAGTGTCCGTTGAGGTCCACCTGAAAAACTGACAGGTGGATCTGTATGGTCCGTGCGTGTAAAAGGACTCTTAGGCCCCTTTCACACTTACGAACCATTTGTCTGTTTTTCATCCATCCGTTGACGGATGAAAAATGGACATCAATGCTTTCCTATGGAAAAACGGACGACAGCGGATGATCATCCATTTGCATCCGTTTTTATCCACTTCCGTCAACATCTGTTTTTTTGAACGGATGAAAGCCCTATTTTTCATCTGTCAAAAGAACGGATCCGACGAAAAATGGATGTAAACTCACGAACGGTCAGTTTCTCATCTGTTTTTGCATTGGTAGTGGATGCAAAAAAATCTGATGAAAAACTGATGAATACTTTGTCCGTTTTGACGAGACTGAACTGATGAAATGAGCGGTCTGCATGTGTGAAAGGGGCCCATAGGTGTGTGCAGCCTATTGCATTAGGGTGTGCACTACGAAAGCGCAAACAAACGAGTGTGTGTATATGTCAGAAGGGCAGAGGACGGGGTCAGTAGGGCAGAGATCGTGTCAGTAGTTTATTTTTATTTTATTATTTTTACAATTTTGTTTTTTTATTATTTTTTTACAATATTATATTTTATTTTTTTTTTTTACAATTCTTTTAGGAGCCCTGCTGGGGGGCTGTGGTGAAATATCAGGTTTCTAATCAGACCCCTGATGCCTCACTTTTGAGACAGAGAAAGGGACTGAGGACAGAGATTCCCCAGTCCCTTTCTCTGTAGCCAGGCAGCAGGGGGAATGTGCCCAGGCACACCTGCCACCCTATGTGCACACGCCTATGAAAGGGCCCAAGTCTGCCCTGGGACATGCATTTTACAAGAAGGTAATTATCCATCTTTCAGGGCTTCTCATTCAGGATAATCATTGATACCTAAGGAAAATGTGACACTTCTAAGACATTTTCAATGGAGACATCTGCTGTGTTTTAAAGCCAACACTTTCCTGCTCCAAACTTCTTCTATCCACATTGTTTCTCACAGAAAGAAATATAAAAAAGATACAGAAAATATTAGAGATTTCTCATATCAAATGACTGCACAACAAAGAATTTTAGACCTGAAATAAATTACATTAAGACTTTGATGATAGCAAACATCATAATACATCTTTGTTTGGCAAAGCCCGTGTAATAAAAAAATGATGATCTTCTCACAGATATCACATGTCCAGTTGATGCTCTGATTAAAGTAGACAGATATAGGGATTAGGTATACCAGTGCTGCGCAATCTACTGGAAAAGTGAAGAAATTCGGAGCCAGTATTCTAAAATAAGATTGAATTAAAATTAACTGTTTAATAGCAATAATCTCCAAGCATTTGCAGCTCGAGCTGTCTAGATATACTGCTTTGTTAGCAATTGGGCTAGGTTCACACCTATGCATTTTTGTTGCATTCTGCAGAAACGCACTACAGTCCATTTAACGTGGTTTGCTATGGGATACGCTCACATCTATGCGCTTTTCAGCTGCTACGTTTTTGGAAAGGGTCAGGGACATTTTTCCCGTAGCAGGTTGCATTTTGCATGTAATAGACTTCAATGGATCGGCACCTTTTGCGTTTTTGATGCATTTTGCATTCCTTTTTTTTTTTTTCGCTAATAGAAAAGTATGACAGTTCTGTTCACGTAGTGCAACTTTGATGCTACTTGAGTGCCAGAGAGTGTAAAGTCACACTACATGAACAGAACTGTCATACACTCCTGTTAGCAAAAAAAAACAAAAACAAAGCACATAGAAAACGCATGTTCAAAAATGCATCATAAAAATGCGCTGGAAAAAGGCATCAACTGCAACCTGCATAGATGTGAACCAAGCCTTAAATTATAACTAAAAGCAAAACTTTTTGTTTAGTTTTGGATAGAGAGGAGATGTATTAGAACACCTGTCAGTTTATATTGCTGTCTGTGTCCCCGTTGGGGGGATTCCCCCTCTCTATTTGTCCTGTTTACTATTATAGTTGAAAGTGAAATTAAAAGAAAATCCCATATTTTGAGTTGTCCCCAGTAAAGTAATGGAGGGGAAATCATCCAATGGGGTCACTATTTCTGGTGACATGGGGGTCCCCAAGAGATTATCATCATGTGCAGGGATTTTCTCTAACTTCCTGTTTTGGCTATGGGACAGTAAGTGAAGGTAAATCTCCTCACTGGGACACAGATGGCAAAAATAAACCTCACAGGGGTTATAACCCCCCCTTACACTATCCAGAATGAAAAAAAAAGTTTTGCCTATAGTTCAACTTCAAAGTGGTTGTAAAGGCTCAAATTGTTTTACTTTCTATGCATGAGTGTGCTGCTCCCCCCACAGCCCCCCCCCCAATACTCACCTGAACCCCCTCTCGATCCAGCAATGTGCACAAGAGCGCCACCTGTCCTGGGACTCCCTCTCCTCATTGGCTGAGACAGCAGCGGGAGCTACCGACTCAATCACAGCCAGTGAGCTATACACAACGTTTAAAGCACATAGTAGATGAAGCCATTTCCATTGGCATTCTGAGTCTCTCAGAGGCTACCAATCTCATTCCTCCTCATCCTGTTACACCCATATTCCATCATCTGCCCAAAACTCATAAAAATGATGTTCCCATTCAAGGGAGACCCATTGTAGCCAGTATTGGCTCCCTTGGGGAACCATTGGGCAACCTTATAAACACCTTACTACAACCCTTGGTCATCAGGATACCTTCCCATCTCAGAGATACGAAACATACCATACAAGTTCTAGAAGGACATTTATGGAAGAACAACTACAAATGGATAGTAGGTAACTTAAAGTCCTTATACTTATTTATACTCCATAACCGAGGATTACAATCGCTTAAACATCACATGGACCTGTACACGGAATATTCACCAAAATTAAAATGGTTTATCCTGGAAGCCGTTTCATATCTCTAACATCACAACTATTTTCTTTTCAATTCTAAATGGTACATACAAAAACAAGGTGCTTCTATGTGGGATAGATTCTCACCAACCTATGCCAATCTATACATGGGCTGGTGGGAGGAGCTTCACATTTATAATGCAGACAATCCTCATAGAGATAACATTGTTTCATATTTTCGATAGAAAACGAGAGTTGCCAATGACTGAGTTCTTGGACTATCTCAGTACGAATTATCTGAACTTAAAATTTACAACAGAAGGACACCAGACTGAAACTAATTTTTTAGATCTTACTCTATCTGGATCTATCCAGGACTAGACTGTCAGAGTACGCTCATTCAGGAAAACCACCTCCAAGAACTCCCTCTTGAATGCAACCAACTGTCACGCTCCTCATATCATGAAAGCAATACAGCGCGGCCAATTTATTTGAATAAGACGCAATTTCTCTAATCTAACCTATTATGACAAAGAAGCAAGCTTACTCAAACAGACTCTGTGAACGAGGGTTTTGCAAACCAATAGTCAACAAAAGTTTGTTGTCAAATTAGGAGCCTCGACAGGACCAATCCTTTGACAGATAGTCCCCCCCCCCCGAGACACTAGATCATCAAACCAACCAGTATTTTCAACTAATTACAGTACTCAATTTCTTGAAATAAAAAATATCATCACAAGACATCTTCCCATTTTACAAAGTGATGATAACTATGTAGCGCCATCCTAGTTTGGGTGTTAGTAAGTGTATATCGTTTTTGTCTCTCTCTGCTTAACAGGAGAGCAGATAGGCAAATTGATATCTGCTTATCAGAGAGCCTGGATTTGAGTAAGGTCTGCTTGGTGTGCTCTGGTGCTGATACATGTGGTCTGGAGAGTTTTACCCTGTCCAGTAGTATGGGTCCCTATTGGACAGTGGGAGGAAAACCCAGCCAGTGAAAGCAGGTGTATTTGGAGGTGGTTTTGACCAACTAGCAGGGGAGTGGCCCCCACTGCATCTTGGGTGAACACCTTTTTATAAAAAGGAGCACATGGGCTCAAGGTCAGGAGTTCCAGCCCACCCAGACCTCAAGGGTGGAAGTGTGTGTTTAGCTCCTGGCTGCTAGGCCTGAGGACCTATCCAGGAGGCTGCCAGCTGCTAGGGCTAGTCGAGACCTATCCGGATGCTGAAGCTACAGCCCAAAGTTCTCTAAAGTTGACAGAGGGGAATGTCCTTGGATCTGGTCTGGCATAACAGTGGCAAAGTGTCGCTTGGAAGTTGGGAAAGAGAGGCTACCAGCTGTCCCATGACATGGTGTGAGTACAGACCCCTGAAAGGATCCCTGAGACTGAGTTGCTAGAATTTCCCTGCCCCTCATAATCAGCTAATTGGGTGTGTGAGCTAGAAAGGAGACACTGGCGAGTGTCTTGAAGAAGCAAGGTCCGGCCTGTCCTTTATTGATTGGAAGGGGACTTGTTTCACTGAGGTCAGTCTGCTATGTGGTGTCACTGACAGTCTGCTGTACAGAGATAGGGAGAAGTTGTCATCACTTGAAGTCACTTAATTTGGAGAATCTCATACATTCCCTTCTCCTATCCAAGATCTACAATAAAGAATCAAAAATTCATCCCCTAGACTGGTCATTGGAATAACGAGCAGGAATGTGTGTGTGCACCTGGCAGTGTGAAAACTTGTGGTGACTGGCTGCAGGATAATCAGAGGGATGCCCGGGTCATGTAAATTAAATTAGCAGCTCCTTCGGGGGTACCGCTACAGCTACAAAACCATTTTAAGAGGAGGGATCAAATACATTGGAAGAAAAACACAAACAATAGGCAACATGATCTCCCCTAGTATGTATACCTCCAATATAACCACTCATACTTGGTTGAACACCACTGGACTGTTTAAATGCAACGTACTAGATGTTCTACATGTAAACTTCTAGTTGATTCCCATTCCATAACCTCATGCTCTAACAACTTTTCTTTAACTATTAAACAATTAGTAAATTTTCACAGGAAATATGAAATCTACATCATGCACTGCATGCAAAGTCCAATATATAGGCAGAACCACCAGACGCCTCAGTGACAGAATCACACATCACCTGTCAGATATCAGAACCGAAAAAAACACAAACATTTTAATTGATTCCATCAACGTGACATACAAACCCTTACAGTCATAATAATTGAAAAAGTCAATTATCCCTTCTCTGCAAAAGAGAGGTCTATTGGATCTTCAGGATGGATACTAGAATTCACATTACCCACTACTGTGAATGAGTGTCTCATGACTGAGGGACCTGCAGAATGCGGAAGCTCCAATTATCTATAAAACATTAAACACTTGACCAATCCCCCCTTCCAGAATGACCAGACGACACAATTTATTTGGAGTCGAATGACCAAACCATTAAATACAACATTCAGAAGAAAACAAGTTTAATGCATATACTGTAATACAGTTAATGCATAACAAATATACCAACCTCAGCTTATGCCCGGTCTAAGGTCTTTGAAGGCCAATATACTCATGATTAACTGGGTGTATCTGCCACCCAATTAAAGGCCCCCAGCCGCAACTACACCGGCTCAGGGACAATTAACCACTTACGTACTACCAGATACAACCTAATTAATACCCCAATGTTACCACCGTATTGTTAGGAAGGGACACCCATACCTCAGATGGGACCAACCCACAATTTTTCACAGACAGGAAGGGACACCCATACCTCAGATGGGACCAACCCACAATTTTTCACAGTTAGGAAGGGACACCCATACCTCGGATGGGAGCAACCCACAATTTTTCACAGTTAGGAAGGGACACCCATACCTCAGATGGACCCAACCCACTATTATCCACAGTTAGGAAGGGACACCCATACCTCAGATGGGCCCAACCCCCTATTGTCCACAGTTAGGAAGGGACACCCATACCTCAGATGGGACCAACCCACAATTTTTCACAGTTAGGAAGGCACACCCATACCTCAGATGGGACCAACCCACAATTTTTCACAGTTAGGAAGGGACACCCATACCTCAGATGGGCCCAACCCACTATTGTCCACAGTTAGGAAGGGACACCCATACCTCAAATGGGACCAACCCACAATTTTTCACAGTTAGGAAGGGACACCCATACCTCAGATGGGACCAACCCACAATTTTTCACAGTTAGGAAGGGACACCCATACCTCGGATGGGAGCAACCCACAATTTTTCACAGTTAGGAAGGGACACCCATACCTCAGATGGGACCAACCCACAATTTTTCACAGTTAGGAAGGGACACCCATACCTCAGATGGGCCCAACCCACTATTGTCCACAGTTAGGAAGGGACACCCATACCTCAAATGGGACCAACCCACAATTTTTCACAGTTAGGAAGGGACACCCATACCTCAGATGGGACCAACCCACAATTTTTCACAGTTAGGAAGGGACACCCATACCTCGGATGGGAGCAACCCACAATTTTTCACAGTTAGGAAGGGACACCCATACCTCAGATGGACCCAACCCACTATTATCCACAGTTAGGAAGGGACACCCATACCTCAGATGGGCCCAACCCCCTATTGTCCACAGTTAGGAAGGGACACCCATACCTCAGATGGGACCAACCCACAATTTTTCACAGTTAGGAAGGCACACCCATACCTCAGATGGGACCAACCCACAATTTTTCACAGTTAGGAAGGGACACCCATACCTCAGATGGGCCCAACCCACTATTGTCCACAGTTAGGAAGGGACACCCATACCTCAGATGGGACCAACCCACAATTTTTCACAGTTAGGAAGGGACACCCATACCTCAGATGGGCCCAACCCACAATTTTCCACTGTTAGGAAGGGACACCCATACCTCAGATGGGCCCAACCCTCAATTTTCCACAATTGTTTAACCAGCACTGCCTTCAAAGACCCAATAGATCCCCCTGCCTGCTGCTATGACAAGAAATTAAAAGGACAAAAAAATTGAATGGCAAGCTAACAACACAAGAACCAAAAGCCCACTACAAATACCTCGGCACCTTGAGAAAGTAGGAGGCTCCCCCAAACCAAAACAAACAAGGGAGGGAGGGTGGGAGAAAACTGTCTGATGCTGTGATGAGCTCCAACTGAGCTCTGACACGATCCACCCTCCTCTCAACCCACTACAGGACACACCCTCTGCCTTGTACTCTTCAATCTGCTAAGCAGAATGCATCATTCTCATAGGCGTACGCACATAGGGTGGCAGGTGTGCCTGGGCACACCCTAATCACTCTTTACTGTGCAGATTCCCCCTGCTGCCTGGTTGCAGAGAAATGGACTGCAGAATCTCTGTCCTTAGTCTCTTTCTCTGTCTCAAAAATGAGACATCAGGGGTCTGGTTAGGTCCTTGAATTTTCACCAAAGCCCCCCAGCAGGGCTTCTAAAAAAATTGTAGAAAACAATAATAAAATATAATATTGTAAAAAATAATAAAAAAACAAAATTGTAAAAATAAAAATAAACTAATGACACCTATCTCTTGTGGTGCACACCCTAATGCAATAGGCTACGCACACCTATGACCATTCTAAATCACCCCACTAATACTCTGCCTCTTCTGCAGGCCCCAGTCATGCTGGCACTTCTCCTAGTTTCACTCAGCTCCAGGCCATATACTTTAATAGTGTCATAATCACCAACATATTGGCATACTAACTTGCTCCTGCTGTTCTATTTACAATCCTGAACGTCTGTAGATGTACACCTTTATACACTTAACATACTTTTATATACAGCATTAACATATAATCACTTCTGTACAATTTTTGGAACTCTTAGAGAATTAATTTCCCCTTTGCTTGCCCATATGAAATTATAGACAGTAAAAACAAAAACATTCAATTTTTTTGAAAATGTAGTTAGATTATATAAAACCCAATAAATAAATAAATAATAAAAACAATCTTTTATGTATACATACACTAATAAAGTTTTATTTTTTTTTGTTTTTTTTAGCTCATTAGTCCTATTGGGAGTATCAGCGCTCACCATTGGTGTGTGCAGCCTACTGCATTAGGGTGTGCACCTCAGAGCACAAACACACATGTGTATAGATCAGCAGAGCAGTGGGTCAGTAGTTTTTTATTTTTATTATTTTTTTACAATATTATTTTTATTATTTTTATTTACTATATTTTTTTTTTTAGCTGTGCCGTTTTGAGGGGCTTTGGTGAAATAGCAAGAGTCTAAACAGACCCCTGATGTCTCACCTTTGAGACAGAGAATGCCACTGTGGACAAAGATTCCCCAGTCCCTTTCTCTGCAGCCTCAGCTGCACTGGACAATGAACGAATGGGAAGTGTTATGCTGAGTGGCTTCCTGTTCATTCACAAACTGAAGCATGTTAGTTAGGAATTAAGAATGAATACAGAAGCGATCAGAACATATCACTCACTGTGTTTACTCAGAAAAGGAAGGGGATTATAAACAAAATATTTACTGTCCCTTTCCCCCGCTCTCCATCCTGAAGCATCCCCCATGACAACCAGCGAGAGGGGAGAGGAGGGAAGGTGGCTGCTCTGCAGGGGGGAAACAGGGGGTGCCAAGAAGCAGGGGAAATCTGCACTGCACAAGGTGTTTAGGGAGTGCCCAGGCACACCTGGCACACCCTGTGCGCACTCTTATGGCGCCCACATATCTTATTTTTGAACCATAATACTATGCATTACACAGAGAGTAGCACTTCTAGTTTAATTGCACAGACATACCTATTACTTTACACCAGTGGTTCTCAACTCCGGTCCTCGGGACCCACCAACAGGTCAGATTTTAAGTATTACCTTGGAGAGATGCAGACTAGAACACTGCAATCACTGAGCAGCAAATGATATCACCTGTGATGTATTTGAGTTATCCTGCAAACCTGGCCTGTTGGGGGGTCCCGAGGACCGGAGTTGGGAACCACTGCTTTACACTAATACCAACCACATGAATCACACACACCTGCTACCCCTTTACACTTAATGAGTGACTACTGATGATGCTTATGTAGCACTGCCCTCTTGAGGGTCGCAAGATAAGTCAATGTGTATATGCATCTATCTTATGTCCTTATATACTGTTTACTATCAGTACATGCAATCTCATTGCAGTGCTGAGGACATACTGGTTTTAGTCCTTTAGTAGTGTTCTATGTCTCTTGGCATTTTGCCCCTCTTCCTGGAGACACTCCTTTAAAACTTGCAAGTGCTGCTGGAGCCTGGTCACATGACCTGACGAAGGGAAATCCCGAAACATGTAGCCCTGTTGTGTCCAGACTCTAGCTTTGTTTATCACAAGATCTCTCCCCCCAAAGCCCGCTCTCCCAGTGTTGGTCCGCCCTTCCTCCTGATTGGCCTCCTTCCCTTGTGATGTTCTCCACCTGAGATTCCAGAAGTAGCGTGGTGGACAGCGTCCCTGGATTGGACCCGGTCCCCGATGCCTTCGGTGACCACCCTGGTGGCCTGACTCCTGCACTCCTGGAATGGGCTTACCACCCACAGAGTTTGAGATCTGGCCGCAGAAGTGCACACCGCGGCAGCCTCACTCATCCCCAGTGCTTCTCCAAACATCAATCACTGGCTGCAGGAGCAGGGGCAACATCCCATCAATCCACCTCAGCAGGCATGTCTGAGTGAGCTCATGTGAGCTGTTTTTAACTTCTCTTTTAACCACACCATTATGAATGAGAATCTTTTTACCAGGATGACCTCATTTACCATGCACATTGCTTTAGTTCTGCCTTTGTTCCTGGTGTTTTATCATCAACAAACTGTTGTTTTTATTGACTTCCTTTGGCTCCCATACACTTCCTTTTTGTTTCAGCGCACTCTTTTTGTATTGTTATTAGACCACTCTCTACAGCTCACTCACACGGCACCAGCAAAGAGTAGATAAACAAGTATAACACTAGCATACAGCAGATAAACAAGTACAACACCAGCAAACAGTAATATAGCAATATTCAACCCGCTCTGAAAAGGAGAGTTCTTTGGTGAATGCAGCTGTATACTAAACTTTTGCAAAGTGATATAGGCTCACTAAATGTGGGGAAAAATGATGAGTAGCTGTAGTTCAGTGTTCCTTGCTTGAGATTTCAGTTGATTTTCAGCTAGCTTTTGTAGATTAAATGGTATATGTCAAACAAAGGCTGATATAACAAAACAGACTCCAAGGAAGTGTAATGTGATTGTAAAAACACTGTTTCTGCAGAAGAACAATAAAAGTGATCACTGACTTTAAATCCATGGAACTACAGGTAGCAACAATCCAATGTAAAGTATGAATGCTTGTGTTTAGCTTCCACTCCCAAAGTGAATGAATAGGCCTCTCCTAGTAGTAGATATGCTAAAAGATGTGAAGAATCAGGCTAACTGTGCACAGTGTCTCTTAGGATGGGCTTTCACCCGCTCACCACACAGGAACAGAGGATGTAGATGCTGTATACACCGCTGATGATGATGTTGGGGATGATAATGATGATCTCTCCGGTCTTTGGCTCTTAGGATGATTTCTGACCTCCTTTGCCTCTCACCGTGGCTCTCCCAGATCTGTCGCCCAATAGCACTGTGGGAGGGGTTCCCCCATCAACACTGACTGTGTTGATGGAGAAATCAAGCAATTTTCTTTCCTTCCACCCGTGGTGGAAGGAAAGAAAATTGCATAATCTATGGCCTGCTTCAGTGAAGTAGATAGTAAACTGTTTAAACTTCTCTTACAGTTGGAGATCTTCTTTAAAGAAGATTTAATTACTCAATTCTCTTCTCTTCCACTTCTCTTCCACACTGCTAAACTGGTCCCTGCTGTGTCTTATCCCCTACACTCCAGTGTTCCAAGGTCCTGACGCCATCAAGACCAGTGCAGGGGGTCCAAATACCTGCATTGGACATGATGATGCTGAGGGGCAGTCCACTACTGGCACATGGGGAAGTGCCATCTGCTGGGGGAGCAGAAAATCAGGGAATTTAAAGTTCTTCTCCTGTCCCCTAGAACAAACGAGCAGTTAAAGTGGTTGTAAAGGCTCAAGGTTTTTTACCTTTATGCATTCTATGCATGAAAGTAAAAAACCTGTGTGCAGAAGCACCCTCTAACATGTACCTGAGCCCATCTCGATCCAGTGATGTGCATGAGAGCAGCAGCTCTCCTGGGTCTCTTCCTCCTCATTGGCTGAGACAGCAGCAGGAGCCATTGGCTCCGGCTAGCTCCTGTCAATCACAGCCAGTGAGCCAATTAAGGAGAGAGTGGGGGGCGAGCCTGAGCAACGCTCAGTGTGCGAATGGACACATAGAGCAGAGGCTCAGGAGCGAACACCTGTTTGGGTTCTGCTTGCTATTGGTGTCACTCAGCAGGAGGGAGGGGCCAGAAGTGCCAGAGCACCTTTACACGCACATAATCTTTAATGACATCCCAGTCTTAGTCTGTAGGGTTCAATATTGAGTTGGCCCACCCTTTGCAGCTATAACAGCTTCAACTCTTCTGGGAAGGTTGTTTACAAGGTTTAGGAGTGTCTATGGGAATGTTTGACCATTCTTCTAGAAGCGCATTTGTGAGGTCAGGCACTGATGTTGGACAAGAAGGCCTGGCTCGCAGTCTCCACTCTAATTCATCCCAAAGGTGTCCTATCAGGTTGAGGCCAGTCACGTTCCTCCACCCCAAACTCGCTCATCCATGTCTTTATGGACCTTGATTTGTGCACTGGTGCGCAGTCATGTTGGAACAGGAAGGGGCCATCTCTAAACTGTTCCCACAAAGTTGGGAGCATGAAATTGTCCAAAATGTCTTGGTATACTGGCACCTTAAGAGTTCCCTTCACTAGAACTAAGAGGCCAAGCCCAACCCCTGAAAATCAACCCGACACCATAATCCCTCTTCCACCAAATGATATGGATTAGTGCAGAAAGCAAGGTCCATAAAGACATAGATGAGCGAGTCTGGGATGGAGGAACATGGTTGACCTGCACTCGATAGAACAAGAATTAGATGAATTAGAGTGGAGACTGCGAGCCAAGCCTTCTCATCCACATCAGTGCCTGACTTCACAAATGCTCTTCTGGAAGAATGGTCAAACATTCCCATAGACACACTCCTAAACCTTGTAGACAGCCTTCCCAGAGGAGTTGAAGCTGTTATAGCTGTAAAGGGTGGGCCAACTCAATATTGTACCCTACAGACTAAGACTGAGATGCCATTAAAGTTCATGTGCGTGTAAAGGCAGGTGTCCCAATACTTTTGACAAAATAGTGCAGAGGTCTCAAACTGACGGCTCTCCAGCTGTTTTGCGAAACTACAAGTCCCATGAAGGATTGGAAGGCTGACAGTTACAAGCACGACTCCCACAGACAGAGGCATGATGGGACTTGTAGTTTTGCAACAGCTGGAGGGCCGCCAGTTTCAGACCCCTGATAGTGTGTATATATATATATATATATATATATATATATATATCTCACCCATCGCATTTTTGTAAATATTTTATTATATCTTTTCATGTGACAACACTGAAGAAATGACACTTTGCTACAATGTAAAGTAGTGAGTGTACAGCTTGTATAACAGTGTAAATTTGCTGTCCCCTCAAAATAACGCAACACACAGCCGTTAATGTCTAAACCGCTGGCAACAAAAGTGAGTACACCGCTAAGTGAAAATGTCCAAATTGGGCCCAAAGTGTCAATATTTTGCGTGGCCACCATTATTTTATGGCACTGCCTTAACCCTCTTGGGCATGGAGTTCACCAGAGATTCACAGGTTGCCACTGGAGTCCTCTTCCACACCTCCATGACGACATCACAGAGCTGGTGGATGTTAGAGACCTTGCCCTCCTCCACTTTCCATTTGAGAATGCCCCACAGATGCTAAATAGGGTTTAGGTCTGGAGACATGCTTGGCCAGACCATCACCTTTACCCTCAGCTTCTTTAGCAAGGCAGTGATCATCTTGGAAGTGTGTTTGGGGTCGTTATTCTGTTGGAATACTGCCCTGCGGCCCAGTCTCCGAAGAGAGGGGATTATGCTCTGCTTCAGTATGTCACAGTACATGTTGGCATTCATGGTTCTCTCAATGAATTGTAGCTCCCCATTGCCGGCAGCACTCATGCAGCCCCAGACCATGACACTCCCACCACCATGCTTGACTGTAGGCAAGACACACTTGTCTTTGTACTCCTCACCAGGTTGATGCCACACATGCTTGACACCATCTGAACCAAATAAGTTTATCTTGGTCTCATCAGACCACAGGACATGGTTCCAGTAATCCACGTCCTTAGTCTGCTTGTCTTCAGCAAACTGTTTGCGGGCTTTCTTGCGCATCACCTTTAGAAGAGGCTTTCTTTTGGGATAACAGCCATGTAGACCAATTTGATGCAGTGTGCAACGTATGGTCTTAGCACTGACAGGCTGACCCCTTCAACCTCTGCAGCAATGCTGGCAGCATTCATACGTCTATTTCCCAAAGACAACCTCTGGATATAACGCTGAGCATGTGCACTCAACTTCTTTGGTTGACCATGGTGAGGCCTGTTCTGAGTGGAATGGTCTTGGCCACCGTGCTGCAGCTCCATTTCAGGGTCTTTGCCTTGAGGCGCCATGTTGAACTTCCAGTGATCAGTATGAGAGAGTGAGAGCGATAACACCAAATTGAACACACCTGCTCCCCATTCACACCTGAGACCTTGTAACACTAACCAGTCACATGACATCAGGGTGGGAAAATAGCTAATTGGGCCCAATTTGGACATTTTCACATAGGGGTGTACTCGATTTTGTTGCCAGCGGTTTAGACATTAATGGCTGTGTGTTGAGTTATTTTGAGGGGACAGAAAATTTACACTGTTATACAAGCTGTACACTCATTACTTTACATTGTAGCAAAAGACCGTTATTCCTCCTCAATAAATATACTGTAGAAGACTTAGAGCCTTATTATTCTTCATTCTAGCATTATGTGCATCCTAGGTGCATACGTAGTGGTCCTTTACATTTTTCCCTAGTTTTATTTTATATTGATTTCTTTTTTAACCACTTCCCGACCGCACTATAGACAAAAGACGTCCACAGCGCGGTCGGGTTATTCTAACAGGACGTCCATGGACGTCCTCCAGAATATCGCTTCCCGCGCGCCCCCTGGGGCGCGCACACGGGAACATATTGGGCTGGCGCGACACCTGCAGAAAACAGATATCACGCCAGCCCTTCACCAATTTTTTCTTTAGTTATATTTTATTTTGATCCCTTTTTACATTTCCTGGTGATGCATACGTGGATCCTACGTGTATTACGATCTTACTTCTTATTATTCCGAGATTCAGAAGATGTCATATAAATAACTCCTCCTTATTGCCAGAAAACGATGTTACATTTCATTACTCACATGTCGAACATATTGTCACATTTAAAAGACAGGGGAGTTTTATTGAGTTGTGTGTCGGTAATTACAGATTTG
>BLSH010134698.1:471181-488649 GCA_018402905.1 Glandirana rugosa
AAGGGAGCCGGAGGTTCTAAGACAAGAAAGGACCAAGAGGAGGATGGATAGTGTCGCGAGGAAGTCACAATGGATCTTGAGACAGAGGAGGAGAGGTGACGGGGAAAGACATTCCCAGGGGGTTCCGAGACAAGAACCTGGGGAAGAGAAGTTTGTTTATGGCGGCGATCAGAAATGACGCAGAGGTGATCAAATACCACCAAAAGAAAGCTCTATTTGTGGGAAAAATAGGACGCAAATTTCCTTTGGGTACAACGCCGCACGACCGCGCAATTGTCAGTTAAAACGACGCAGTGCAGAATCGCAAAAAGTGCTCTGGTCCTAAAGTGGGAAATCCTTCCGGGGCTGAAGTGGTTAAGGAAGTGGTGTGACACCCATGCTGATATGTCAGTTAGTAACTTAGTAATGCGAGAGGAGACTGAAGGAGTGAGGTGAGGAGTAGATAGATTTGGGTGTCATCGGCATATAAATGGTAATGGAAACCGTGACCAAAGGAGGAGGTGTAGATAAAGAAGAGAAGGGGTCCAAGAACAGAGCCTTGGGGGACCCTTACAGAAAGGGGCAGTGGAGAGGAGGAGACAGAGTTGTAGGTAACACTGAAGGAGCGCTGTGATAGGTAGGAGGAGAACCAGGAAAGAACAGAATCTTGGAGGCCGAGGGAACAGAGTTTATTGAGAAGGAGCAGGTGGTCAACAGTATCAAAGGCTGCAGAGAGGTCAAGCAATAGGAGTATGGAGTAGTGGCCATTGGAATACATGTATAAACGAAGGCTGAACATAACAGAGGGTTAATAATAGCCATCTATACATATGCTTACCTCATTTGACAGACCAAATGGTAACTCATATACTGAGGTGAACAACCTAAGCTTGAATATAGGTATCCACAAAGCCGCAGTCAGACCCAGAAAGATTCAAAATACTCTCACTAGTAATATCCCAGGTTATGAGGCCAATGCACACATAGCTCGAGTGGTAACCGCACACAGGAGCCCTAAGAGACAAAAACAACAAGACAAAGCATGATAGAAAGAAGGAAGATGTAATCCATAATACAGCCACTGCCATTATAAAGAAAGCTCACCATGTATATTCCTCCAGAGAGAGTTCCCGCCACCATCAGCGCCGCCGCTACAAAAGCATGGAGAAACAGCTCCAATTTATATGCACCTGGTGCCTATCCATGTGACAGGCATTATGCCATGTCGAGGAGCCGGTAGATGATGCCACTGGATACAATCTCGGACTGCACATGCAAAGAATAGTGTTAGGAAAGGAGTCTTCCAGTGTTTCTGTGGTGGTGCGCACGCTCGTGCGCGCGCGCCCGTGAGCGTTCGTGTGCCCGCGCGCGCACGCGCCGGCCCTATTTCAATCTGCAGAGCCTCTGAACCTTCTGTTGCCCGCACGTTGCCGACCCTGCCTGTACCCGACTATCCGCTTGCCTGAACCACTTGTATCGCACCGCCAGCCTGTTACCGACCCGGCCTGCATCACCAACCTTCTACCTGCATGAGCTTCAGTGGACCATCACCTGTCATCTGTGACCAAGTCCAGCCCTCGTGCCCCCCTGTGCTCCAGAGTTCCCTGTCTTCACTACCAGGGGCTCTTGAACCAGGGCCGCAAGTGAGGTTGCCCCCGCATAAGCCAGACTCAACCATCAGGAACGTGACAGTAGCGAACAGCCACGTCTGAGTCTGCGCCGGGGCACTCTATCATGGAGGAAGTGTGTACCCACCTTGCCGGCCTGTCTCAAGCAGTCAAGAGCACGTGACATATAGGCATGTGCAGTACCACACACAGCGACATCTGAGGAAAACAACATCTGTCCACCCATCCCATCACAGATAGGCATATACCGAAACCCCTGGTGGAGGAAACCAGCATTGCCCCACAGGATGGGAGATCACACACTCGCCCGGAGATAACTAGGCACAAAAACAGCCGCATTGATTGATGAATAAGGACCCACAATCCAAACCTAAAAATGACTAACAGAGACAAACAATCAAGCACAATTAAATATAACTAATTACCACATAGTGTCAATTGCATTTTTCAAAATAATATCAAATCTTCAACAGGCCCTCCCATAGGCACTGCGCATCAAGGGACCGGAGGGCAAGGTAACCAACATGGTCAGAGCTACAGTGTCTCCATAGGGAGACTGATGGAGCATCGCAAAGCATGGAGAAGGAAAGGGAAGAACATTGGGAAAAGGGACACAACTAAACAAAATCATGATCAGAAATCCCACAGAGGGCAAAGAAGGACTCGACCATTGATCGGCCATTTATAAAAATGGTTTGTAAGAATTGATCTCATTAATCCCTGGGGATTGAGAGTCTTTGGATCCACAAAGTTTCTGATCTCAGTATTGAGTTGTCCCAATCCCCTCCCCTAAGGTTGGGGGGGGCAACTTCCAATACAAAGAATGAAACAGAAGTGGAGGTGGAGTGCTGCAGAGATGGTTGTTCTTCTTGAAGGTTCTCCTCTCTCCACTGAGAAACGCTGGAGCTCTGTCAGAGTGACCAACTTGGTCACCTCCCTGACTAAGGCCCTTCTACCCCAATCGCTCAGTTTGGGCAGACGGCCTGCTCTAGGAAGAATCCTGGTGGTTTCAAACTTCTTCCATTTGTGGATGATGGTGGCCACTGTGCTCATTGAGACCTTCAATGCTGCAGAAATTTTTCTGTACCCTTCCCCAGATCTGCGCGTCCATACAATCCTGTCTCTGAGGTCTACAGACAATTCCTTGGACTTCATGGCTTGGTTTGTGCTCTGACATGCACTGTTAACTGTGGGACCTTATATAGACAGGTGTGTGCCTTTTCAAATCATGTCCAGTTGACTGAATTTACCCCAGGTAAACCAATCGAGTTGTAGTAACATCTCAAGGATGATCAGTGAAATCAGGATGCACATAAGCTCCATTCTGAGTGTCATGGCAAAGGCTGTGAATACTTATGTACATGTGATTTTTTTAGTTTTTTTACTTTTAAAAATTTCAAACAAATTTCTTTCACGTTGTCATTATGGGGTATTGTTTGTAGAATTGTAATGGGGCTGCAATATTGCGGCGGATAATCTGATGCTAACTGATGCTGGAGGGAAAAGACTAGCTGCCACTGACATCACCGTTGACATTAATACAGCGATCAGAGCTAATACTATACACTGTCACTGTACTAATGACACTGGCTGGGAAAGGGTTAATATCTAGGGCAATCAAGGGGTTAAATGTGTGACTAACTATGTGTAATGTGTGTAAAGTGTGCTGCTTTTACTAATAAATCTCTAAGTTTCTCATCTCTGGTTTGCATGAACATAGAGATCATTCCCTATGTACAGAGCTCTGTGTTGAATGTCAATGTACACAGCCAATCAGCATGTCATGGCTGACAGGTTCCTGCTGTGTACAATTGCAGCAGGAGCAGGTGCTGGCCAGGGGGTACGCATGTGCGTGTCCGATACCCAGAAGCAGGCAGCGAGGTACATGTATGTCGCTTTGCCTATAGCAGCCGCCCCTCCTCAGTACATTGCGGGCAAGTGGGCGGTCGTTAAGTGGTTAATCTAAAAGTATTCTTATTTTAATTTGGAGACAAAAATGAAAAGTTCTTTGTTGTAATTAGACAACAGATTTAGATTTGTAATTGCATTTTCCAGTAATTGTCATTCCCATTAACTCAGAATTGGCTCACTTGGTCTTCTAGAAGCTTGGAAAGAGCTTGAAGAAGGGGTTCAAACACTTGTTAAGATTGTTAGGTAGCCTGCTATGTTAACATCTTCTTGATTGCTCATGCAGATACTGCCAGTTAGTAACTCTCCTAGTCCAGCAATTAGGATCCCTACATACTGTAGATTCACACAGGACAACCCTATTTTGAGTCCATTCAAAGATCTTATTTTAACCTAAGCCCTGATGAAGGGGGAGTTTCTTCTGGACCCGAAATGCATTGTTTTTATTCTTTTAGTGTAAATTAATTATTTTTTCATTTAGTCTGGCGCTCCTTCCATTGGTGTATGCTCTCTTCTGGTAACCTGCTGGCTACTCAATGAAGGGGTAACCCTGTCTGTTGTGAGCAGCCTTCCCTGAGCCAATGAGCTCTCCAAATATTTTTGTCCTCTCACTACATTGTGTGAACCCACAGCAAAGTCCCAGCGCTTCTTTGATTCTTTTTTTTTTTCTTTCAATCTTTTTCAACAATGGCAACCTTCTTGTTTCCCTTCATTTGGGTTTAAATTAATATATGTTATGAAGTTGTTACATTTGCCTGGAGTTCTTTAACACTGAACACAATTGCCACTTTAATTAACATTTCTAAACCGAGAAAAACGAATTCAGATGCATCCTCCAAACAGAATTCATTTCTTAATACTGGATGTTCAGAGACATAACATATGGGAAAAGTGCATATAGGATCTGGACATTGTATCCCCTTAATCCGAAACAGCCATCTCTTACATGAAGTCAGTGTTGTCCAATGTTCTCAGCCCCATACGAAATCTATTATGTCTTGAAATAAATTACAAGACATCAACAGATAGTTTGACTTGCCAATCAAAAAGCCTTTTCCATCATTTTTACACTATAAAGATATTTGCACAATATGTTTATAGGGCTGGGTGTATCATTCGCACGACCTCTTTTTGTTTGTAGCTGACCCCGGGAATAAATTAAAATCATTTCTGCTAGATAAGAACATTACTGTTCTGGTTTTATGGCGATAAGCTGAGAATCTCAACCTTCCCAAAAATTACTGAAATATTTTATTATTTATTGTTAATAAAATCCACCTTCTTATTTTAATTTGGAGACAAAAATGAAAGGTTCTTTGTTGTAATTAGGCAACAGATTTACATTTGTAATTGCATTTTCCAATAATTGTAATTCCCATTAATTCAGAATTGGCTCAATTGGTCTTCTAGAAGCTTGGAAAGAGCTTGAAGAAGGGGTTCAAACACTTGTTGACCAGGCCATTTTCTGACACTTGTTGTTCACATGTTTAAAGAAGTTGTAAATTCTATAAAAAACAAACAAAAAAAACTGTAAGACAAAGGCATAATGAGCTAGTATACATTGCGCCGTGACCGCCGCGGCCTGTATGCAAGCTCACCATGCAAGACTTCTTTGCTGAAGAAATGTTGACGCTCGTTAAAAGTTTGCTACACAACATTTAGACAAACCTGTAAAGTACTGGGAGAATATAGTCTGGACAGATGAGACCAAAATGGAACTCTTTGGATGCCATAATAGGCACCATGTTTGGAGGTCAAATTGCACTGCATATCACCCCAAAAACATCATACCAACAGTGAAGTTTGGAGGTGGGAACATCATGGTGTGAGGCTGTTTTTCAGCATACAGTACTGGCAAACTTCATGTCGTTGAAGGAAAGCTGAATGAAAAAAATGTACCAAGACATTCTCGATAAAAATCTACTGGCATTTACCAGGATGATGAAGATGAAACGAGGGTGGACAATGCAGCAAGTGAATGATCCCAAACACAAAGCCAAGGAAACTCTCAATTGGTTTCAAAGAAAGAAACTAAAGCTGCTAGAATGGCCCAGCCAACCACCTGACTTCAATCCAATAGAAAATCTATGGAAAGAACTAAAGATCAGAGTTCATAGAAGAGGCACATAGAAGATTTGAAGACTGTGTTGAAGAATGGGCCAAAATCACACCTGAGCAATGCATGAGTATTAAGTATTAAATAAATTCCAGTTAGTGTGTTCTATACTTTTTCCGTGTCATTCCATTTTATTATATTTTATTATAAATTAATTTCTGAACTTATTTGTTTTGGTTTCTTTGTATATATGGATTTCACGGGTTGCTACCGACATGTGGTGAGCATTTCGTATCAATAGCACCTTTAGAAATACACTATATTACCAAAAGTATTGAGACACCTGCTTTTACACGCACATGAACTTTAATGGCATCCCAGTCTTAGTCCGTAGGGTTCAATATTGAGTTGGCCCACCCTTTGCAGCTATAACAGCTTCAACTCTTCTGGGAAGGCTGTCCACAAAGTTTAGGAGTGTGTCTATGGGAATGTTTGACCATTCTTGTTGAACAAGAAGGCCTTGCCCGCACTCTCTGCTCTAATTCATCCCAAAGATGTTCTTTGGGGTTGAGGTCAGGACTCAGGCAGGCTAGTCAAGTTCCTCCACCCCAAACTCGCTCATCCATGTCTTTATGGACCTTGCTTTATGCACTGGTTCAAATCATTTGTTGGAGGGAGGGTTAAGGTATGGGGTTGTTTTTTCAGGAGTTGGGCTTGGCCCTTAGTTCTAGTGATAGGAACTCTTAAGGTGTCAGCATACCAAGACATTTTGTACAATTTCATGCTCCCAACTTTGTGGGAACAGTTTGGGGGTGGCCCCTTCCTGTTCTAACATAACTGTGCACCAGTGCACAAAGCAAGGTCCATAAAGACATGGATGAGCGAGTTTGGGGTGGAGGAACTTGACTGACCTGCACAGAGTTCTGACCTCAACCAGATAAAACACCTTTGAAATTGATTTGAGCGGAGACTGCAAGCCAGGCCTTCTCGTCCAACATCAGTACCTGACCTCACAAATGCTTTTCTGGAAGAATGGTCAAACATTCCCATAGACACTCCTACACCTTGTGGACTGCCTTCCCAGAAGAGTTGAAGCTGTTATAGCTGCAAAGGGTGGGCCAACTCAATATTGAACCCTACAGACTAAGACTGGGATGCCATTAAAGTTCATGTGCGTGTAAAGAGAGGCATCCCAATAATTTTGGTAATATAGTGTATATTTACCTAGAAAAATGGTGACGTGTTCAATACTTATTTTACCCGCTGTATATCCCATAGTTTGTAGCTGCTAAAACTTTTCCGCAAACCAATCAATATATGCTAATTGGGATTTTTTTTACCAAAAATATGTAACAGAATACATATTGGCCTAAATTTATAAAAAAAAATGTGTTTTTTTTTTTTACATTTTTTATTGGATAGGTGTTACTGCAGAAAGCAAAAAATATTGTTGTTTTTTTTCAAAATTGTTGGTCTTTTTTTGTTATAGTGCAAAAAATAAAAACCACAGAGGTGATCAAAGACCACAAAAAGAAATCATTATTTGTGGGAAAAAATGACATCAATTTTATTTGTGTATAGCATTGCATGACCGCACAATAGTCAGTTGAAGTAGCGTATTGCCATATTGCAAAAATGGCCTGGTCATGAAGGAGGATAAATCTAACGTAGGTCAAGTGGACAATCCATATTAAAATAAAATACAATACAAATGTAAGGGTGAAGTGGCATTTGATTGCATTTTATTACATGGCAGACTGAAGTGGTTATCAGTGCTAATATCTGAGATTGATGTTTTTCTGCTCTCCGATGTACTCTTACATGGAAAAGATACTTTATTATCACACAAATAGTGGAATCCTCCCTAGAGCTCATTTCTTGCACTTGGTAATTACAAAGCACACTTACTGTCAACAATTCCCAGGCCAAAACCCATTCCATAGGAAATGAAAATACTTGTTGCATATTTTGAGGCCTCGTTTTTTGGATCCTTCGCGCATTTTAGATATTAGTTGTGGTGCCATCTCGGTCTCCCTGTTGTAAAAGGACTACATATTGCAAGGCTGCTTATTGACTTTCATTGAACATGTTATTATTATTTCTCAATGGAGGCGCTACGTGTTATCGATATCATTGGCCTGAATGATGGGGATAGAATATGAGCAGAATATTATCACTGGCATGGGAGATTCTTTTCTGTTGTTACAGATTTATTTTTAGCCAGTAAGAAATATTTTTTTTTAAACCAGCGGTGTTCATGTAGCATTTTAGAATTCCCTTTACTGCGATTGCACTTTTTTATTCTTTGTTTTTCTTTCTTATATCCAAGTTAGAGATCATCTCATTATTGGAATAAGCTTTTTAATATCAATAGCCCATATGGAACATTTTTGAAACTTTTCCCAACCCCTACATTGCTCCTGAAAGGCTTGGGGCTTGTCACCAGCTCATGTGTGCTACATAAACCTGGACCGGATTTTCCTATAGGCACTGTAGGCATGTGCCTACAGGCACCTTTCTTTGTGACCGTGCTATAGCCAAATGACGGCTACAGCGCGGCTGCACTTTGCTGGGAGGCGGTCATATGATGTCCTCCCGCGCTCGCGCTGCCTGCAGGCCACCTGTGCACCCCCTGCGTGCCCCCAGCAGCTCAGAACAGCAATGATCTGTGATTGCTGCATCCTTTGGATGCAGCTGATTACATATCGGGGCAAAGAGCCCATCTCACCTCTCTTTACAACATGATCAGCTGTGTCCAATCACAGCTGATCACGGATGTAAACAGGATTTCCCAGTTATCGACAATCTTCCCCCTCACACTGACAGGACGTGAGGAGAGGAGAGCCAAAAAACAGAAAATCCAATCGGGACATCTGCACTGACAGTCAGGGCACTGATCATCAGTGTCCCGATGATCAGTGCAGCCCCAACAGTGCTGCCAATCTGTGTCCACCAGTGCTGCCAATCTGTGGTCATCAGTGCTGCCAATCAGTACCCAACAGTGATGCCTGTCAGTGCCTCATATCATTGCCGCCTATCAGTGCTCATCAGTGCCGCCTATCAGTGCCATCAGTGCAGCCTATCAGTGCCGTCCATCAGTGCCCATTAGTGCAGCCTACCAGTGCCCATCAATGCCACATATCAGTGCAGCCTCATCAGTGCCCATTGGTGCCGCCTATCAGTGCCCATCAGTGCAGCCTATTAGCGCCCATCAGTGCAGCGTATCAGTGCAGCCTCATCAGTGCACATCAGTGAAGGAGAAGAAGTACTTATTTACAAAATTCTCTAACAGAAGAAAAACTTTTTTGCTTCAAAAATTTCTGTCTTTTTTCATTTGCTTAGCAAAAAATAAAAAACCCTGTTTTTTTGTTTAAAAAAATCATTAACAAAAAATGTACTAAAAATTTGAAAAAATTAGAATTTTTTTTTTTTTACATACTGTCGCTAGTCAGTGTCTCTGATCTCTGTCACACCAATGATGATGCTGTACTGCGCTGATGGCAGTATGTAAAAGAAATGTTAATTAAAAATATATATATTTTTTCTTTTTTTATTACATGTTATTTCTTTTTTTACGATTTCTTTTAACACATTGTCACCAGAGCAATACAGTGTTACTATAACCACATACCACTATGTTTTACATTTGTTAATTTTCAAAAAAATTTTGACAAAAATTACAACCTCAAAAAACTCACCATACCTCTTAATAAATATCTTGGACTTTCCAAAAAGGAATAATGTAAGGGATATTTGTACTTTCCTGGCATTTTCGGCCCTCAGGTAGAGCTGTTGGTATGTCAGGAGGGATAATTTTTTCAGATATATACATCATTGTTTGTGGACTCTATAACGTTCCTACAGACTAAATAATATACACTGATTTTAAGTTATTTTCACCCAACAAATGTAGCACAATACCGTTTGGGCTAAATTTATGAAGAAAGATTATTTATTTGAAAAATTGTGTAACAGAAACAAAGAAAAATGCATTTTTCTTACATTTTTTCATTAATTTAGCAAAAAATAAAAAACCCAACGTGTTTAAATACCACCAAATGAAAGCTTTATTTTTGTGAAAATAATGATAAAAATTTAATGTGAGTACAGTGTTGCATGACCACAAAATTGTCATTTATAGTGCGACCATGGTGAAAGCTGAAATATGGCCTGGGCAGGAGGGGAGTAAAAGTGCCTATTATTCAAAGGGTTAATTGGTTCCTGTCTAAATTGCGCCTAGTATGTGTATGCATGAATATGAGTTAGGGACCTTAGATTGTAAGCTCCTTGAGGGCAGAGACTAATGTGCATGTACAATATACAGCAAGTAAAATAAATGTTGAACTTGTCACCATTTTTCTAGGTAAATATATTTCTAGAGGTCGGTAACAACCCATGCAATCCACACATACAAAGAAACCAAAACAAATACGCTCAGAAATTAAGTTATGTGCAAAAAAATTGAATAATGCAGTGAAAAATGATTGAACACATGAAGAAAGGGAGGTTCAAAAAGGCACGGAAAGCCAAGACACATGCTGATATCTATCGGTAATTAGAAAGCAATCCTGCCTCTTGTCAGTGCAAATTAATATCAGCTGGTTCAGTCCCAACTGATGGCCTATAAAAAGGTGTCTTGTTACCAAGGTGTCACACAAGAAATATCTCACAACGGGTAACAGCAAAGAGCTCTCTCAAGAACTTTGCTTGCAACCTTATTGCTGCAAAACATACTGATGCCATTGGTTACAGAAGGATTTTTAAACTTCTGAATGTTGCAGTGAGCACTTTTGTAGCCATAATCCGGAAGTGGAAAGAACATTATTTCACCATAAACCGGCCACAACCATGTGCTCCTCGCAAGATTTCTGAAAGAGCAGTGAAAAAAATTACCAGAAGAGTTGTCCAAGAGCCAAGGACCGCTTTTGGAGAGCTCCAAAAAGACCTGGAATTAGCAGGTACAATTGTTTGAAATAAAACAATAAGTAATGCACTCAACCGCCATGGCCTGTATGCACCCTTACCACCCAAGACTCCATTCCTAAAGGAAAAGTATGTTGAAGCTCATTTAACCACTTAACAATCAGGCCTGTTTTTTGGGTTCGGTGTTACAAGTTAAAAACAGTTTGTTTTTGCTGTAAAATTACTTAGAACCCCCAAACATTATATATTGTTTTTTTTTTTAACACCCTAGAGAATAAAATGGCGGTCATTGCAAAACTTTATGTCACACCATATTTGCGCAGCGGTCATCCAAGGGTGCTTTTTTTCAAATAAATTCAGTTTTTTTAGTTAAAAAATAAGAAAACGGTAAAGTTAGGCCATTTTTTCCATATTGTGAAAGATAATGTTACGCCGAGTAAAATGATACCCAACATGTCATGCTTCAAAATTGCGTCCGCTCGCAGAATGGCCACAAACTTTGCAACTTAAAAATCTCCATTGGCGACATTTAAAAAATTCTACAGGTTAGCAGTTTTGCGTTACAGAGGAGGTCTAGTGCTAAAATTCTTGCTCTCGCTCTAATGATCACGGCAATATCTCACATGTGTGGTTTGAACACCGTTTTCCTATGTGGGCGTGACTCACGTATGCGTTCGCTTCTGCACGCGAGCTCGTGGAGGCCGGGGCGCTTTCATTTTTTTTTTTTTTATTATTTATTTTGCTTTTTAATTTTTATTTTTACACTGTTCTTTAAAAAAAAAAAATTGATCACTTTTATTCCTATTACAAGAAATGTAAACATTCCTTGTAATAGAAAAAAGCATGACAGGTCCTCTTAAATATGAGATCTGGGGCCAAAAAGTCCTCAGATCTCATATTTACACTGAAATGCAAAAAAAAATAAAAAATTTGAAAAAAATTACAGACCAAAAAAATAACGGCCCTTTAAGACCGTTGGGCGGACGTGACTTCTGACATCACTTCCGCCCCGCCGTGTTATGGAGCCGAGTGAGCGGCTTCACCCACTCAGTCGGCTCACGGACACTGGGGGGGACGTATCCGATCATCTGACAGCGGGTCCGGTAAGCGGTGATGACGGGAAAGCGGCAGGAGGGGGGGCACCTCTCCCGCCGCTGATAAAAGTGATCTTGCAGCGAATCCGCTGCTAAGACCACTTTTATGTTGTTCAGAATCGCCGGCTAAAAAAAAGGATATCTGAATGGTGCCTGCAGGCACCATTCAGATATAACCACTCAAACCCGAGGACGTCATATGACGTCCTTGGTGGGCAAGTGGTAGTTTGCTGCACCTCATACATATGCTATGGCGATGTCCCAAACTTCACCGCTTCTGGGAAAAGGTGTTTATTTTTTTGTTTACAAAAAAGCTTTATTGGAAGGGTAGGTACAAAGAATAATTACAACACATATTGACTGTATAATCAAGGAGATATACATATAAAACATAGTATAAAAGATGACAGGTGATGATTAATACATAAGGAATAGTTAGTCATTAATTATAGAATCCCAAGGAGCCCATTTTTGTTCATGTGAACTAATTTAGTCATGTAGAGTACTGTGAATATATTCTGTTAGTCTAATTGTGGTCATCCTAGAGATAACTTGTTGCCAAGAGATATGAGGGGTACGCCAATTGCATGCGATCATCCAGATAATAGCACTACAAAGAGTATGCAATAATCTATTGATGTGACTAGGTACGTTGAGGATTTTCCTGAATAAAAGACATATTTGTGGAGAAAGAGAGATTGTGTCAGTCGTTAATTTGACTGCGATGTTTGTAGCAGATTTACATATTGGATGTAAATTTTTGCAGTCCCAGAATATATGTAAAAGGGTTCCTTCATTTGGGCAGCCTCTATAACAGTCGGGAGAGGAGTTAGGATAGTATTGATGTATTCTTGAAGGAGACATATACCATCTAGTCATAAGTTTAAATGGGGACTCACGGATAGCAGGGGAACAGCAGCTCTGGCGGAGATTGCCAATCATTGAATACCAATCCCTTATAGAGATACTGCAGTTGAGTTCTTGTTCCCATTGGAACATAGGTTTAGATATTTATCTGCAGTTTGGGGGGTGATACAGAGTTTGTATAAAGCAGAGATCTGTCCTCTATCTCTAGAAGAGGAAATACATATTTGTTCAAAGGGAGAGGGAATATTGAGGTTATTAAATGTATAGTGGGAGAAATAGAATTCTTTGATCAAGTTATAATTTGAAAGTTCAGAGGCAGGGAGATTATAGGTGTTGCATAGGTGTTCAAAGGAAAGAAAAAGGTTGTTTTGTGAAAGGGATTTCAGGCTGGTGAGTCCCGCCTGTTTCCATAGGATAAACTCATTGGGATTGTTGAAAGCTGGAGGAAAGCAGGGGTCACCAAAGAAAGAGGTTAGTATAGAAGTGTGCGGGGATAAACGTAGTGAGTCTTTATATTTTATCCAAATTTGGAGAGAATGGGCAACAATTTTGTTAAACTTATACATTTTTTTTTAATTTGATATGTTGGACCAAGCATTGCTCTCCAACCGGAATGGGTAGATGGCATTGCATTCAAAAGTTATCCATGGTGTTGAATTTATAAGGCTAGACCATTGTGCAAGTTGGAGGAATCTTGCGGATAGAAAGTAAAGCTAAAGGTTAGGTATGCCCAAACCTCCGAAAGTTTGCGGTCTATGGAGCAATGCATTGTTGCATCTGGGTCTGCCACCCATCCATATAAATTTATTAATAGATCTCTGTATCGATTCCAGTTTATTTTTAGGTATTAATATTGGGAGGGCTCTAAAATAGTATAGAAGTTTAGGTAGTATTACCATTTTAACGGCGCAAATTCTTCCCAGAAAGGAGATATGGTAGTTGGACCAGTTTTTAAGAAGGTTAAGGATGTTGTTGAAGAGATTGGGATAGTTAGCTTGAAATAGCGTGTTATATGTAGAAGTGATGTAGATGCCTAGATATTTAAATGAAGATGAACACCATTTAAAGGGAAACTGTTTTTTTAATTTTTCTAATAGGTTAGGCTGTATATTAATAGCTATGGCTGAACATTTATCTAAGTTTACTCCCAAGCCCGAAACGTTGTGGAATAGATTTAGCACTGTGAGTAGGTTTGGAATTGATTCCAAAGGGTTTGTGATGAATAACATCACATCGTCCGCATACAGACTCAATTTAAATTAGCTTTGGGTTTTGGGGTATCCTTTAATTTTAGGATGGTCTCTAAGAGCTTGTGCCAACGGTTCGATAGCAAGGGCAAAAAGAAGTGAAGATAAAGGGCAGCCCTGCCTAGTGCCTCTTCTCAAGGGGAAAAATTGTGAATTACAACCAGGAATTTTGATTCTAGTTTGTGGGTTGTGATATAATGCGTTGAAACCTCTGATAAAATTATTGGGGATGCCCACTTTAGTGAATATATAGTTTAAATAATTCCAACTTACATTATCAAAGGCTTTGTGTATGTCTAGGCTGATTAGGCAGGTTGGAAGTAATGAGGAATTAGCGTCTTGGATTATGTTCGATATAAGTCTAGTGTTATAAATAATTTGCCTGCTGGGGATGAAGCCAGTTTGGTCTGGGTGAACTAAAGATGTAATTACTGTGGCAAGTCTATTGGCTAGAAATCTAGCAAAGATTTTGATATCATTATTTAGGACCGAAATCGGTCTAAAGTTTTGTGGTAAGGAGTGATCCTTTTGGGGTTTTGGGATCAGTGATAGATTTGCAAGAAGCATGTCATCGGGGAAATTGTTTCCTTTCAATATATGGTTGCAAAATTTGGTTAACAATGGAGTTAGTATGTTGGAGAATTTTTTATAATATGTTGTTGAAAATCCATCTGGGCCAGGTGTAGTGGATGTTTTGAGGGATTTAATAATTTCAATAATTTCTGTCTCAGTGCAGGGAGTATTAAGCTTATCAATTTGGGAGGATGTAAGAAAGGGTAGTTTAATATTATCTAACCAGGTCTGAGCTTCTCTGTTTGGGGGAGGATGTGGATTAGACAGTATGTTTTGATAGAAGTTGGTAAAGATGTACATTACTTCTTGTGGATGTGAGACTGTGTTGCCGTTTTGAGTTTTAAGCTTGTAGACATGTGTAGGGGAGATCTGTTGTTTAAGTTTCCTAGCGAACATAGTAGAGGTCGAATTGCTATGGAGAAGGAATTTTGCTTTTGAGAATCTGAGAGTTTTTTCGGTGTCCGCAGAGAGTAGAGAGTCTAAGGCCTGTCTTTTGGTTTGAATTTGTTTATTTATGTCGGTAGAGGGAGAATTGATGTTTTTTTTATATAGTTTATCTAATTCTATAGTCAGAGTCTTAATGTCCCTTATTTTATCTCTATTTTTAATGGAGGCAAATTTGATCATTTGGCCTCTTATAACGGCCTTATGGGCCGACCAAAGGGATTGTATTGATATATCGTCGGTATTATTAATTTTAAAGTATTCTTCTAGATGAAATGTTATTTCATTTATTATGGTAGGGTCGGAGAGTAAGGAATCATTAATTCTCCAGTTGTATGGAGTGGGTGATAGACCAATTTGTGAGGTCTCAAATATAGTAATTTGGTGGTCGGACCACGGGCAAGGGTGTATCTCGGCTCTTGTAGAGTTAGCCAGTAGTATAGGAGTGCAGAATACGTAATCTAGTCTGGCGTAGCTATTATGTGGATGGCAATAAAAGGTATATGTTCTGCAACCTACGTTATGAGCACGCCAAGTATCGATAAGTTGGTAATCGTTTAGAGAACGGGTAAGTGATTTAGGAAAGGCCTTGGAATGGGGAGTAACTGAGCTTCTATCAAGGGAAGGATTAGCTGCTAAGTTAAAATCTCAGCCAATGATTAAGTGAGTTGACTCATGTAGGGCAAGGGTATCAAAAAAGGACTTAAAGAAAGAAGTGTGTGAGACGTTAGGGGCGTATACTGATGCTATTGTCACAGCTTTGCCTCCAAGAAATCCTTTAATTATTATATATCTACTTTCAGGATCTTTAAAAACTTTTTGGACATCCAGTATGATATTATTTTTGATAAATATTGCTACGCCCCTGGATTTGGAGGAGTGGCCGGTGCAATGGTACTGTCTAAAGCCCCCGTCAAAATATTTAGGGGGGTTGTCTAATAGAAAGTGAGTCTCCTAAAGGCTTTTTTCCTTTTATGAGGGGAATTAAACCCCTGTACATTATGGGATATTATTTTAAGTCCCATTGTGGTCGAGAAAGAGGGGGATTATAATATGTATGGGTTTGCTGTAAGGTGAGGTCCCTGAGGGTGTGATAATAAATTCAGTAGGGGAGGTTAAGTTAGATCCACTACACCTTGTAAAAGTCATCAAAGAAGAAAAATAAATGGGTGATGTTCTATTATGTGTACCTGATATGTATGTATAACTTCCTTTCTTTTTATTTAAACCTTCCATAAAAATAATAACAAAAAACATTAAGCAAATAAAAATTATGCAACCAAAACTTAAACAAAAAGCTTGATCTCGCAAAAACGAAACTTGGACAAACATGTCCAAAATTTGGGCTATGCATCTCCCCATCCACGGCCGGGCACGCCCCTGCGCGGAAAGAGCACGTGGACCGTGACCGACGGCGGCACCAGAAGGGAGCACAGCCCAATTGGGGGGAAATCATGGCGATTCCAGTCCCTCCAGATAAAAAAGACAATTTAGTTTAAGTTATCGGAAACAAAGTAAACCTTTTCAAATGATGGCAACATCTCGTTACACAGACCAATGTATCATCATTTGAGTTAACACAAAATATAGACAGTGTATCCGGAATAATGAAATAGTAACGATAGTTGTTGAGCAGTAATCAATTTGTGACTGCTATCAATTTCGAAATAGATCTATGCGCTGTCATACTTAAGTTATAGTTAGTTTATATACAGGGCGACAAGGAAACCAGTGCCCGCGTAAACTGTCCAGCTTGTCTCAATGCCCCACAGCCAGACCTCGACCAGACACCGTGATGCCACAGATGGAGTGTTATTCTCGTTACTTCAATTATGGCAGTGCTTCTTGTTATCGTATGCATTAGAGGGTCTAGGCCATGGTGCATCCAGAGTAGATAGCGGGACCATATATGAAAATAATAGTTTAACCAACATTGAATTATTACAGTTATCATATGACAAATAAGAATTATTTTAAATCCAGGACAAGTACTCAAGTCCGATTTTTATCCCAAAAAAAAAAAAAAGGATGTAGAAATATTTAGTCGGAGATAGAAAAAAGTAGACAAAATTCCTCATGGGAAAACTGTCCAAGTAAGGCAGACAATACTCTAATTGTTTTTACATGTAGATAATACAAGAGATGACACTGGCTGTGTTTAGTTATGGGATAAAAAAGAAAAAAAGAAAAAAAAAAAAAAAAAGTTTAGCTATCAACAAAGTGAAAGAGAATTTTCTGTACTATACTGCCATCTATTGCTGAATATCAATATCAGAAAAATAAAATTGTAAGAAGAGAAGGAGAAAATCAACCTCAAACAGTGTAAATCGCCAAACAACAGTGGCAAAAATGCTGTTCCATAATAAAGCCGGAAAAGGTCAGATAGTTATCTCGAGCTGAATTGCGGAATCAGTAACGTAACCTTGTGAGGCCGGAGAGCGGCACTAGTTGCATCTACCGTAGTTGGCAAGTCTCTATGTCTTCGTATTAATGAAATATTTAGGAGGAAAGACAAGGTGCAATGACTAAGGCGTTAAGTCGAGCTCTATTGATAGACTGGAAAAGGCCGAAATAATACCTTGTCGTAAAAACGGTGACAACAAACCGCTAAATGTGACAAACTCCAACTAAAAGAGGAAGAGAAGAATGTTAAAATAAAAAGACTATAACTATAAGTCGTTATCTACCGTCATATCATGTCTTTTAAGAGAAAGTGAAACAACTATCGATTTGAAAAAAAAAAAAAAAA
>BLSH010134698.1:501496-531895 GCA_018402905.1 Glandirana rugosa
ACATATTTTATTTTTGTAAATTATATTTTTACTAGTTTTAAAGGGAAATACTTAAATCCCAATACGCGATTCCCAATCTAACACGATCAAGTGTGGTCTACGTCAAGGCACTTTAAAAAAAGACGTGATTTTTACGTACGTGTCACAAAAAAGATACATAAGGTTACCGAGATCAAGTGTGATCACGTCAGTCAAATGACAGTCAATGCATTTTTATGCACAGAACTGTACTGGAACATAGCAAATTGTGTTCACACCACATGCAGTTCCAGTGCGTTTTTGATACAATTTGCTATGTTCTAGTACAGTTCTGTGCATTTTTTCTGCACTGGAAACTGACCGGAAACTGACTGCACTGGTGTGAACTATATGCTCTACATTTTTTCTGCACCAGAAACTGACAGTAAACTGACTGCACTAGTGTGAACTAGAGCCATTGGAATACATAGAAAAAACACTGTGCATGCATTTTTAGTGCAGAAAAAAATTTCACGGAACTGCATCTGGTGTGAACTAGCACAATCTAACCCTTAGCGCATAACCCTAAATTCATAAAGGGAAATTTTGATCATTTTTATATTAAATGTTTTTATTTTATACATTTTTAAATTGGCCTTTTTTATGTGTATGACATCTTTATAGAACAATTAATTTAGTACATAATGAATTTATTTTTAAATGCAACTAGTATAAATACTTGAATGTGATTTGATTGCAGCCTCCTGTAATCTTCTGTAAGGCTAGGATCTCACATACGCTGCTCTGCGAGACACTTTTTGCGCAGGCATGGCAATCCATTTATTTAAATGGGTTGCAGTGCTTCCTGAAGGGCAGGAAAAAGGTCCCTGCAGCATTTTAGAAATCGCAGCCCGCAGGGGAACTGCAAGTGCAATGCCAATAGGATTAATCATACCCGCATGCATCTAGTGCTTCTTTCTATGCAGGTGGTTGCAGCAACGACTGTGGGAACTGGTGGGGAACCACCATAGGAATGATCTGCACAGATGTGAACCTAGCCTAAAGCGGGACTCATACTTGAAGAAAAAGGGGCAGCGCTTGAGGCAGTGGCAGCCCATCCATTAAGGGCTCATGGGCGCTGCCCTCTCTGTCCTCGCCACCCCCTCTATGCCATGAATAGATTCATGCATAGCATGAATCTATCCATGGGCACCCGTGACCACCCCCTATTCATGCCACCGGCTCCTTTGAGATGCCGGCTGCATGAATTACCGCGGCGGGGGTTACTTTGAAGCATCTCATTAGAGCCATAGCCTCTAATAGGCTTCAAAATAGTGTGTCTTGCGGCGCAAAGCGTGCCGCCACAAGCCCTTAGAAAGGCAAATGAACATTGCCTTTCTAACACCAAACTGCTCTATGCCAATCAGGAAGCACCGGTATGTTACCAGTTTCCCGATTGGTGGAGAAGACAGGCGATCCTATTGGACGCCTTTCTCATCAGAGGAGAAGGGGGATGCATGGCTGAAGCAAAGCCACTCGCCAGACATCGCTCTCCGTACACTGCATGCTGCCCGCTCACTGCCTGCTGCCCGCTCCTAGATGGGGTAAGTGCAGGACTTTGATGTACTACTGTATGCCCCTATCTGCGATGCTGCTGTGTACCCCTATCTATGGTGTTGTATATATCTATCTATGGTGCTGTATATATCTATCTGTGGTGCTGTATACCCCTATCTATGGTGCTGTATATATCTATCTGTGGTGCTGTATACCCCTATCTATGGTGCTGTATATATCTATCTATGGTGCTGTATATACCCCTATCTGTGGTGCTGTATATTTCTATCTATGGTGCTGTATGTATATCTATACCCTGAAACTGAGCTGCAGCGCGGTGGCCAAGACCATAGAACAGTTTAACAGGACAGGTTCCACTGAGAGCAGGCCTCGGCATGGTAGACCAAAGAAGTTGACTGTACGTGCTCAGCGTCATATCCAGAGGTTGTCTTTGGGAAATAGACGTATGAGTGCTGCCAGCATTGCTGCAGAGGTTTAAGCGGTGGCAGGTCAGCCTATCAGTGCTCAGACCATACTGCATCAAATTGGTTTGCATGGCTGTCGTCCCAAAAGGAAACCTCCTCTAAAGATGATGCACAAGAAAAAGTTTGCTAAAGACAAGCAGACTAAGGACATGGATTACTGGAACCTCCTGCTGTGGTCTGATGAGACCAAGATAAACTTATTTGGTTCAGATGGTGTCAAGTGTGTGTGGCGGCAACCAGGTGAGGAGTACAAAGACAAGTGGGCCTTGGCTACAGTCAAGCATGGTGGTGGGAGTGTCATGGTCTGGGGCTACATGAGTGCTGCTGGCACTGGGGGCTACAGTTTATTGAGGGAAATCATGAATGCCAACATGTGCTTTTAAATACTGAAGCAGAGCATGATCCCCTCCCTTCGGAGACTGGGCCGCAGGACAGTATTCCAACATGATAATGGCTCCAAACACACCTCCAAGATGGCCACTTCCTTGCTAAAGAAGCTGAGGGTAAAAGTGATGGACTGGCCAAACATGTCTCTAGACCTAAGCCCTAATGAGCATCTGTGGGGCATCCTCAAATGGAAGGCGGAGGAGCGCAAGGTTTCTAACATCCACCAGCTCCGTGATGTCGTCATGGAAGAGTAAAAGAGGACTCCAGTGGCAACCTGTGAAGCTCTGGTGAACCCCATGTCCAAGAGGGTTAAGGCAGTGCTGGAAAGTAATAGTGGCCACAAAAAATATTGACACTTTGGGCCCAATGTGAGCATTTTAACTTAGGGGTGTACTCACTTTTGTTGCCAGCAGTTTAGACATTACTGGCTGTGTGTTGAGTTATTTTGAGGGGATAACAAATTTACAACTATACAAGCTGCACACTCACTACTCTACATTGTTGAGGTTGAAGGGGTGGGGGGTCAGCCTGTCAGTGCTCAGACCATACGCCGCACCATACGTTGCACACTGAATCATATTGGTCTGCATGGCTGTTATCCCAGCCGGAAGCCTCTTATAAAGATGATGCACAAAAAAGCCTGCAAACAGTTTGCCGAAGACAAGCAGACTAAGGACATGGATTACTGGAACCATGTCCTGTGGTCTGATGAGACCAAGATAAACCTATTTGGTTCAGATGGTGTCAAGTGTGTGTGGTGGCAACCAGGTGAGGAGTACAAATACAGTACAAGTTTGTCTTGCCTACAGTCAAGCATAGTGGAGGGAGTGTCATGGTCTGGGGCTGCCGGCACTGGGGAGCTACAGTTCATTAAGGGAACCATGAATGCCAACATGTACTGTGACATACTGAAGCAGAGCATGGTCCTCTCCCTTCAGAGACTGGGCTACAGGGCAGTATTCCAACATGATAACGACCCCAAACACACCTTCAAGACGACCACCAAAGGAGCTGAGAGTAAAGGTGACGGACTGGCCAAACATGTCTCCAGATCTAAACCCTATTGAGCATCTGTGGGGCATCCTCAAACGGAAGGTGAAGTAACGCAAGGTCTCTAACATCCACTAGCTCTGTGATGTCGACATGGAGGAATGGAAGAGGACTCCAGTGGCAACGTGTGAAGCTCTGGTGAACTCCATGCCCAAGAGAGTTGCTGGAAAATAATGGTGGCCACACCAAATAATCACAGTATGGGCCCTGTATATATGTGGCGCTGTATATATCTATCCATGGTGCTGTATATACCTATCTATGGTGCTGTATATACCCTTAACTGTGATGCTGTATATACCCCTATCTGTGGTGCTGTATATACCCTTATCTATGGTGCTGCATGTACCCCTACCTGTGTTGCTGTATATACCTATCTATGGTGCTGTATATACCTATCTGTGATACTGTATATACCTATCTATGGCGGAGGGCTGTATACCCCTATCTATGATGCTGCTGTATACCCCTATCTATGGTGTTGTATATATCTATCTACGGTGATGTATATATCTATCTGTGGTGCTGTACATATCTATCTATGGTGCTGTATATACCCCTATCTGTGGTGCTGTATATATCTATCTGTGGTGCTGTATACCCCTATCTATGATGCTGTATATATCTATCTAAGGTGCTGTATATATCTATCTGTGGTGCTGTATATATCTATCTATGGTGATGTATATATCTATCTGTGGTGCTGTACATATCTATCTATGGTGCTGTATATACCCCTATCTGTGGTGCTGTATATATCTATCTGTGGTGCTGTATACCCCTATCTATGATGCTGTATATATCTATCTATGGTGCTGTATATATCTATCTGTGGTGCTGTATATATCTATCTATGGTGCTGTATATACCCCTATCTGTGGTGCTGTATATACTGTCTATCTGTGGTGCTGTATATACCCCTATCTATGGTGCTGTATATACAGTATCTATCTATGGTGCTGTATATCCCTATCTGTGGTGCTGTATATATCTATCTATGGTGCTGTATATATCTATTTATGGTGCTGTATATACCCCTATCTGTGGCGCTGTATATATCTATCTATGGTGCTGTATATAACTATCTATGGTGCTTTATATACCCATTTATGGTGCTGTATATACCCCTATCTGTGGTGATGTATATACCCCTATCTATGGTGCTGTATATCCCTATCTGTGTTGCTTTATATACCTATCTATGGCGCTGTATATACACCTATCTATGGTGCTGTATATCCCTGTCTGTGGTGCTGTATATATCTATCTGTGGTGCTGAATATATCTATCTGTGGTGCTGTATATACCTCTATCTGTGGTGCTGTATATACCCCTATCTTTGATGCTGTATATACCCCTATCTGTGGTGCTGTATATACCCCTATCTGTGGTGCTGTATACACCCCTATTTGTGGTGTTGTATATACCCCTATCTGTGGTGCTGTATACGACCCCATCTGTGATGCTGTATATACCCCTATCTGTGATGCTGTATATACCCCTATCTGTGATGCTGTATACACCCCTATTTGTGGTATTGTATATACCCCTATCTGCGGTGCTGTATATACCCCTATCTGGCGACGCTGTATATAACCCTATCTGGTGATGCTGTATAACCTATCTGGCAATGCTGGGCTGTATACTCCTGACACAATGGGTGGAATCCATAAGGGGTGAGGTTTATGAGAAGTGGGAGGGGTCAAAAAGGAAGGGAGGCGTCTGGCGCCCCCCATCCTAAAATTTAACCAGTCGCCACTGGCTTGTGGCCATTTAGGTGCTGACAGGGTTAGAAAGCAGAGAGATAACCTCTCCAGTCTACTGCTGGCCCGTCACTGTCCAATCACAGGCTCAGGGCAGAGAGGTGACCTAGCTTAAATGCGGTCAAGAAAAGCCAGGTTTCCCTGCTGGTTGTAGGTGTGTAAATCTCATAATTTGGACATAAATACTTTACTGAGTAAAACAGCTTCCATATATGAATTTAAGTTTTTTTATTTACTGGTATAGTGCACAAGTAACTGGGATCCCCCACCCTGCACAGCCAGGCACACAACTTTTCACAGGCACTCCAGAGTCAGAGAACAGTTCAGTACTTTGTTGTTGTTATTTTATTTAAGAATTAGAACTTGGATAGGGATGGGAGGTTATAGGATGCCCACTTGACTTCAGAACAACTTTAGGGACAACTCTTCCTATATACAATTTATATACACTCTATATACACTCAACTGCTTCCTCCAGCACTCAGTTGCTTGCAAAACTCAGCTGGAACACTTGAAGAAATCTGACACAGCACTCATGTCAGATTTAGAAGCAAAAGCTCTTTGTAGGCAAGAACCCAAGGCCCCTCAGTTGTGTATCAAAAAGTTTAGTGTCCTGCATAATCAAACCTGTGGCTACTGATCCCAGCTGCATCTCTTCAGGCACTGCCAACCCACGTGGCTACAGCTGCCCCTTTCACTAGCCCTCCTGGCTAATTCCTTCCCACAGTCCTCCCAGACTGATACTCTCTCCACAGTCCTCCCAGACTGAGCACTCACCAGCTCACCTGGCTAACTCTCAGGAGATCTCCCAGATGTGCTGACCTGCTCCCAGTGTACTCTCTCCTTGCTCCTGTGCACCCTTCAAGGGCCTCCGACAGCCTCCTCAGCACTCCATCTCCATCTTCCACCAAACTGCCCCAGCTGGCATGACTTACACCTATTTAGGAGGTGAGCAGCCCCCCAGTAGCCGCTAGCCCTTTTTGCTGGGGTTTGGCCATGGTCCTCATACAGTATCTCACAAAAGTGAGCTGAGGGTAAAGGTGATGGACTGGCCAAGCATGTCTCCAGACCTAAACCTTATTTAGCGTCTGCGGGACATCCTCAAATGGAAGGTAGAGGAGTGCAAGGTCTTTAACATCCACCAGCTCCCTGATGTTGTCATGGAGGAGTGGAAGAGGACTCCAGTGGCAACCTGTGAAGCTCTGATGAACTCCACGCCCAAGATGGTTAAGGCAGTGCTGGAAAATAATGGTGGCCATACAAAATATTGACACTTTGGGCCCAATTTAGACATTTTCACTTAGGGGTGTACTAACTTTAGTTGCCAGCAGTTTAGACATTGTGTTGAGTTATTTTGAGGGGACAGCAAATTTACACTGTTATACAAGCTGTACACTCACTACTTTATATTGTAGCAAAGTGTAATTTCCTCAGTGTTGTCACATGAAAAGCTATAATAAAATATTTACAAAAATGTGAGGGGTGTACCAACTTTTGTGAGATACTGTACATATGCATGACCAGCCCCTCCTAACTTCCACCAACTACATCTGGAACCTTCTCCACAGTTCCAGAAAACAGGGGGAGGCATCGGAAGAGCTGTCAGATGAGTCATCCAGCCTCCCTGAGTCACTAAACCCTGGCCCAGATTTAGCCCAGGCCTTGCTCTCAGCCACACCAATTTACCTACACTAACAACTAAACTATGTACCTAGCACACTAGCTAGAGGGTGCTACACTGGTTTGCCTTGCATTCAGCTTTAAGATATTTAAAAGACATTAAATAAATATTAGACTTTCTACTACACACTTGTTGCAGTTTACATAATTGCTGCTTTCTTAACTCACTGCAACCATGCCATTTAGGCCCCTTGCACACGGGACGTCTAGCTCCTGTGCATGTAATTCCACTATTTTAGTGCGCCCAGGAGGCAATGATGCAGCAACCAGACCCACTGCCTGCAGTCTGTTAACAAGTACCTGTATTCCTGGCTTTGTTCCTGAGTGCAACGGGCCCTAAACACAAGTACCACTTGGTATGGCACCCACCCCCTCCAGCCGCAGCATAGTTCAGCCTGCCATGATAGGTTGTCACCAGCTGGGTGACGCTGCACCCGTGGCTCCTGAGTGCACCACCACACCAGGATTGCACACACGGGGTCTAAACATTCCTTGTGTAAGGGGCCTTACAGCATTGATGAAAACCATAGTTGTCTACAAGAATTATCCAATTGATAAAGAGTTCACTGAATTTATTTGGTGTCTGACTATTTTATTTTCTCTTTGTTCTACAGCACAGATACATCCCCCAAGCGCTCTATTAAGTGGTTTTATTGCAGTAGAAGCTGACGTCTTGTTACATGCTTTCTTTTAAACATTATTTATGGATCTAATGAGATTTCTCTTTTCATTTTAATACAAGATTTGTGTTCAGTCAGTTGCGTAACACTCTAGATGCCCCGGCCAAATCCAGCAGTGTTATTAAGCATCAGTTAACTTGACTATAATTCTATCTGCCCACCTAAATCATTTTTAATTGTTTTTTATAACCACTTGAGAACCAGCCTATGTTATTCTTTTATTACCTGGAAATTTTTCAGTTTCCATTGCTGTGATATTTTGACAGACAATTGCGCCATCATGCAACATTGTACCCAAATTACATTTATACAATTTTTTTTTAAAGACAGATGGAGCTTTCTTTTGGTGGTATTTAACCAGTTCAGGTCCACCCTATAGCAGTTCTACTGCAATAGGGCAGCACCTGTGCGCTGGATCTTGTATATTTACACAATCCCGCACTTCTGGGTAGGGGGTGTGCACGCTCACCGACGGCGGCTTGCTTCTGCTGCAATTACACACAGCGGAAGCCGATTGATGGGTGCATAGTACCCGATGTCCTCGGCACCCGCTGATCGTTAGGCATAGAGCCAGAATGGCAACCTGCCTATGTAATCAACCAAAAGGGAATAAATTCCATCTCTTCCCCTAGTAAAAGCACCTCACACAGTTTAGTAAAACCCTAACTAGGCACATGGTTAACTCTTTGATCGCCCCTGATGTTAACCCCTTCCCAGCCAGTGTCATTAGTACAGTGACAGTGCATATTTTTTAGCATTGATCACTGTATTAGTGTCACTGGTTCCCACAAAGTGTCAGTAAGTGTCAGAATGGACTGAAAGAGCTTATATATTAGAGCCTGTCAGCATGGGCATGTGGCCGCCCCTTTCCTGCTTATTAAAAAAAAAAATATATATATATATATATATATATTTATCTATATATACATATATTGGGGTCATGTGACATTTTTAAAAAAAATTTGAATGTTACATGACTGCCTTAGAAAGTTACAGAGGGTTACATGACCGGCTTGAATTAAAAAAAAAAAAAAAAGGGCTCAGTACATAAAGCACCTTCCCGCGCAAATTTGCGCCAGTCAGTCACAGTACAGCAACGAGCTCCCATCCTCCCCACCCCTTTTTCATCGCAGGCACATTATGTGGTACCTCACCCTTTAGATTTGAAGGGGGGACTTGTGTTTAATGATATTTTGTATTGCTCGAGTCCTTTTAAGACTGAGCTGTTTGTGATTATTATTTTCAAGTGAAAATTTTTTTATGAATTAATAAAATTTATGAAAGCAATGTGATGTTAATTATATTACACCAATAAATGTGCCGCGGCCAATTAAATGCCAAATAAATAGTTGTTGGAGTGTATTTATTTATTTAGTAAGGTTTATTGGTTGGTATTCGGTGAAGGGATGGTGCGGTCTACATTCCCATGTCTGTCACAATGTCACAGTCCCGCTATAAGTCGCTGATCGACGCCATTATTAGTAAAGAAAAAATAAATAAAAATATTCCATAGTTTGTAGACGCTATAACTTTTGCCCAAACCAATCAATATACACTTACTGGGAATTTTTTTTACCAAAAATATGTAGCAGAATACATGTTGGCCTAAATTGATGAAGAAATTTGATTTTTTTCATATTTTTTATTGGATATGTTTTATAGCAGAGAGTAAAAAATATTGTTTATTTCTTTCAAAATTGTCGCTGTTTTGTTTATAGCACAAAAAATAAAAAACGCAAGAGTGATCAAATACCACCAAAAGAAAGCTCTATTTGTGGGGCAAAAAGGACACAACTTTTATTTGGGTACAGTGTTGCATGACCATGCAATTTTTAGTAACACAGTGCTGTATCGCAAAAAATGGCCTGGTCATTAAGGGGGTAAAACCTTCCGGGACTGAAGTGGTTAACCAGTTCAGGTCCACCATATAGCAGTTTTACTGAGGGTTAAAACATAGAGCTTAGTAATGATGCACTAAATACAGCACATACAGCTCACACACAGAGGGACATGGTAGTGAAGGTGTTAATGTACAGGTCCCATTCAGTGAGAGGATGGGGGGGATGAACAGGTTAATGTGCAGGATAATGTATAAGTTGGCCTCAGCCTTACACCACTCCCCACGCTATGTCCTCTGACATGTTTCGCCCCACCCACGAGGGCTTAGTTATAGAGACCCCGGTGGGTGAGGCAAAACATGTCAGAGGACATGACATGTGGAGCGGTGCAAAGCTGAGGCCAACTTATACATGTTTATCGCATGGACTAGATAGGTTTGAGCGGTGATTTTTTCAAGTATGCTATACACTACTGGATGGTGATATTTTTCACCAGCACCCATTCCTGAGTACCAGCGGGACTATATATACTTCCTTTTTTGCGTAGAGCAGCACTACAAGTATCAGTACGTCATCACCAAACATAACATTGTTTATTGGTTATCAAGCAGTAGACTTGCTGCGTTAATTATGGATGTGGTTAAGACTCTACGTGTTTTGCATTATGCTTCATCAGGAGAAGTGAAGTGCTGTTAATTAAAATCAAAATCAGCAACATATAATTATAAAATACTTGATATATAATCTTACACAATATCATATACTGTATATCAATACAAAAATACAATATTATTGCAGGTAAACCAAGTCCCAAATCAGAAACAACATAGGCATGATATTTTTTGATGTACACTCTAGAGATACATATAAACAATCGTTTATATACAGAGGGAGTTCTTTTCAGTGAAGGTTCACTGGCATAAGCAAAATAGGATGCAAAGTGAAAGTGAGTTTGGCATTGTACAATTCTGCTCACATTTAAAATTAAAACAATTTTCTTGTCAGTCCGGTGCGAATTCCAGCCTGTCTGCTGCCGGGGAGGGGCGGAGCCGCTGTTTTGCGGCTCCTGTCCATTCCCACAGCGCAGCAGCTGCAGGGGGAGGGAGGGGGGAAGAGCCACGAGCAGGGGAAAATATCCCCGTTCAGTGCGGGTGCATCTCCGGGGTTAGATGTGCTCCCATTGAACACAATGGGCTGGGAATTCGCACCGAATTGCACAAAAAAAGCACCTTTTTTTTGTGCAATGCGGAGTGCGAATGCACCAGACATATGTGAACCAGACACATTGAAAACAATGTGTTTTCAAGTGTCCTGCGAATTGGATGCTGTTTAAGACACATCAAATTCGCATAGGTGTGAACTCAGCCTTAGGGGAAGTAGTGGTGGGGTGGAGAGCATAAGGTAAGGGGTTACAGGGGGCAGTGTTCTCTATCAGCCAACAGTCAGAATATGGTGACCAGGAAAGCACAGATTGTAGGGGGAATTGGGTTTGTTGGAGTATATTGAGGAGAAGTACATAGTAGGAAGGAGGGAGGAGTCAAAAAGAGGTGTGAAAACCAGACAGGAGCTACAAGGAAGAAGGAAGAGTTGGGAGAGTAGGGATCTTTTGGGCACAGGGGAGTGGGAGCAGAATAAAATCAGCAGTAACAGTTTTATATACAAATGAGTCCTCCATCCCCTTCTTTATTAAAAAAAAAATTGACCTCCATTCTCTATGACAACCACACTAAATACCTCAAAATATGGGAACCGTGGCTTAACTATAACAAACACTTGAATATTGACCATTCCCTTCTCTCCCTTTGATCAAATGTATTAACAACTACCTCCATCACCAATGTTGGAACCACATGGGCTTCCTTATCCCAAACTATCTGATCCCCTTCTTCTTCCCCCCTCTCTCTTTCTTTTAGCAACTTTCCTCTTTCCTTCATTTCTTTATATACTTTTACTTTTCTGCTTCACTTGACACTTTGCTCCTTCTATCTTACTCCGTTAACATTTGGTTAACAAAAATATTATTCATGAGAATTTCTCATTCTTAACCACCGATCGTACAATAATCGGATCGTTAGTGCGGAGCTTTCGAGAGCCGATCATGACAGTTGTTCCGATGTTTTCCGTCTGGACAAGATCGGACATGCAGGAAAAATCTTCTCGCACGGTGCCTGATCGTACGATTTTCGTTTCATCAGTACAGCTGTGGTCCAAAAATGCAATGCAAATACATTACAACACATCACATCGCTTCCGATATTCTATTCTGTCGTGCGGGAATTTTCGTGACTTAAGTACACTCTTCCGATTCGATCTAAGATTAGCATGCCAAAAAAACCGGACGATCATTCGCGTGATAATCTCATGGTGTGTACCGGGCATTATTTTTTAATTTTTTTCTATTTATTGTTGTGAACTATTTGTTCTTACATGCCAAATATATGTTACATTTAATACTGTATAATTTATTGATAAGAAGAAAATAAAATGTGTACTGCGCTTAGGATTATCTGGATATAGATTTCAGCTGCTGCCTTCCAATGAACCCTCCCGTAGGTGGGGTATATAAAAATGTATAGGAAAAGTTGGATATGGCGCTGCTGCATGTACTTATATCTAAATATACTCAGTGTTGATTTGTTTATGTATGTAATTCGATAAATCCTTAGAGGTTAAAATTAATGGAGAACTTCTGTGTAATAGTCATATATCATGAATGGTAATAAATAAGTGTTTTCTTCAAAAAAATGTGCTTGTGTTCATGTGCTAGTATGTGCAACAGCATCCATCGTGCATATGTAAAAAGTACAAGATAAAAATAAAAATAGAACTACAAAATGCAAAATGTGCTAGTCCTCATGTGCTAGTATATATGTAAAATAAAGTTTTTAAATTGTGCATATAACTTGTGCAGACATATTTAAGAATCTGATGTTGTGTATGATGTATTGGCCTTTATATATTCATAAAATATTCCGTTCTTTTCACATATCTTTTTGCCCAATAAAGTTTGGATGTTCCTATGGTCTAGTAAAGACAGACTTTTTGAGTAGCGCCAACGTTCAAGTTTTTAAATTGCCATTTAAACTGCCGTTTTTACATTGCCGTTTTTATTACCACTTTTAATTGGATAATTCCCTGCATTTTTGAATAAATTTGTTACCCTTTACGAATTACACTATGGATTCCTTTCTCTGTTTTTTTATCTGGATGGAAGATCACCCCAACAAAGAGGACCAACACAGGATTGACATACAGGCACTTTACCCCTGCAGGGGTAGTGCCCTCTGGTAAGGAGGGGACCTACGGGGGAGCACGAGTGTAAAAGCATAAAGTCACAGATGAAGCGTTTTCTATGATTTGTCACTTTGAAGCACTGAACACTTTATCAATCTCTTACTTCACGTTATATACTGCACATCTAGAGAAGATTAAAAGTGTATGAACTGTCGGTTTGGAACATCAAGGACTTATTGCTATATATTATTGGGCAAAAAGATATGTGAAAAGAACGGAATATTTTATGAATATATAAAGGCCAATACATCATACACAACATCAGATTCTTAAATATGTCTGCACAAGTTATATGCACAATTTAAAAACTTTATTTTACATATATACTAGCACATGAGGACTAGCACATTTTGCATTTTGTAGTTCTATTTTTATTTTTTTCTTCTTACTGTTTATATTTTTATCTTGTACTTTTTACATATGCACAATGGATGCTGTTGCACATACTAGCACATGAACACAAGCACATTTTTTTGAAGAAAACACTTATTTATTACCATTCATGATATATGACTATTACACAGAAGTTCTCCATTAATTTTAACCTCTAAGGATTTATCGAATTACATACATAAACAAATCAACACTGAGTATATTTAGATATAAGTACATGCAGCAGCGCCATATCCAACTTTTCCTATACATTTTTATAATTTATTGATGTTGTTTTTACTTTATCCCCTTATTTTCCTTTTTTTGTTGTTTAATTCATCTATAATACTCCATCTTTGTAATTCTAATAATTCCAAAATTGTACATTCTTTCCTTGTTTTGTCTTTGCTAAAACTCAATAAAATTTATTGCAAAACAAAAAAAAAGCTTATACATCTAATACTCACTGTCTCCAAACCCTAGTGCTGCTCTGTGGTCAAGCGCTGGTCTTCTGTCAGGTGTAAAGGCCCCCAATATCATTCATCCCACTTGCTGCAAGCATGGGGCAATAAACCGCCTTCTGGGGACGTGCCATCAGCTTACTCTGCACTCACAGGAGACTGCTGCGGCAATCAGGACTTGCCCACTGCTAGAGAAAGAGGATCCATTATGTCACATGAGTGGACCACAATGAACAAGGTGCTTGGTTAAGCTGCAAAATGTCTTGAACATTACAGAACAAGTCCAGATGAATGTCACTAACTACTACTAGTTACAACTGAAGATTTGAACTCTTCATGCTGGTTACCACCCAAGCATCCAGCACTTGAAAGCTTTATAACTCCAACACATCACGGGAATTAGTCGGAATTCCACATTTTTTTAAAAAAAATTCACTCCTAGTATTTCCTACAATTGGTTCAGTTATAAAATAACCCACTCTTTGTCTTTTCATTACTCCCCTTCTACAAAGCAGGGGTCATGTTGAAACATAAACACATTTTTGCTGCTCTAGAGGCATTGCTATGTTTATGGTTTCTTCCATAATCCATAAACCGGCTTCCTTTGGCATATGACTTGTGGTAATATCTCAGAGCAAAAAATGTTTACAGGAGCTGAAATGGTTCAAACACCTGGCAGTAAATAGCTATCAAAGTATCAGTGACCAAATTCACCGCACACCTCAGGTCATAAGCGTAACGAGCTTTGCGTTCTCAGCCTATTACTTTACTAGATGTTTACAAATTAGACCGTCCCCACAAAAGATCCCATTGTTCAAGACTGGCAAATTCTCCCGGAGATAAGCACCACTCGGCTCGATGGGAAGTTGTTAGTTAAATGCAGACTACTTGAATAAAATGAAACCATATTTCTTTGCCCAGTTTGGCAATGTTATTTGCTTTTCTTAATATTTGCTTTAATTTGACTGCAGATAAAAATCTAAAAAGTACAAAAACTTTTTAAAACTGCCACTTAAAATTATTGTTGAAGCCGAATTCCAAACGGTTCTAAAAACACAATTTAATCCAGTTTATTCATATAAAATCATTAAATGTATTTTTACGCAGACCTAGGATGAACACCAGAATCTGATATTACTTTCCTGTAATCAATAATTTAAACATACCTATAGGAGGAGAGTACAAATATTGTTTGACTGTAGTAAAGAAATATAACATCACAAAGGTTATTACATTTAAATTATTCTTTAAAAATGGGGACAAGGAAGTCAGTAAAAAAAATAGCAACAAAAATAATATAGCATATATAATTGTTGCAAAAGCCATAATGTAATTTATTATTATTAAAAATGACCTTTCCTTTTCAGGCCGCAGTGCTGTAATTTTCTGTAAAATGCAATGCAATATGGTAACCTGGAGACATTCTGTACAGAATGCTGCCCAGAAATGTTATTTCCTGTTTATGTGATTGGTTCACTGATTTTTTCAGTCTTAAGTCTCAAGTCTTTACTAAGATACAATTTTAAATTTTAGACATCCTCTTCAATAGGAATTTTGTTTTGGTAAGATACTCCCTAAGTGTTCAATACATAATAGGTAAATAAGTAAAACTACTTTTTAAATATTTATTATTTATATATTAATTATTAATAATAATAATAATAATAATAATAATAATAATAATTATACATTTTTTTTTCATATTTTGTGTGCAAAATTCGATTTACAAAAACTGGTCATTTTTTTCAACACCTTCAAGACTGAGGTTGTCCCAGCCTAGATGCCCATGCCAAATTTTGCAGAATCAGTATGCATCAAATAAAGTATAACTAAAGGAAAAACTTTTTTTTTAGTTTTGAATAGAGTAGAAAAAGAATAGAATACCTGTCAGACTTTATTGCCATCTGTTTACCATTCAGGAAGGTTCAGGGAAAGAAGGAAAAAAAAAATCACAATTTTCGGGGTTGCCGCAGAACAGAAATAGTGGGGATATCTTCTAATGGGGACATAGTTCTGGTGACCCTGGCAACAACCAGGGATTTCCTCACTTTAGAGGGATTTCCTCCCACTTCCTGTTTTGTTTATGGAATAGGAAGTGAAGGATAATCTCCCCAATGGCAAAAAAAGCTGACAGGGGTTATAGCACTCCCTTACTCTATCCAAAATGAAAAAAAAAACTTTTGCCCTTGATTCTACTTAACTAGAACTATAGAATAAAACTTTAGTAGAACTTTAGTTCTACTTAACTAGACAATAACGCTATAACTAAATGTAATTCCTAAATGATGTTTATGTTAGGGACATATAAGGATTTTATATGGTATACTTATTTAGGAAAAACCTGCTCTATTCGTTTATTATAGTCTCAGATGTGCAAAATGTGTGTGTTGTGTGTGTTTTGCATCAATATTTTTTTTTGTAAAACTGTAATTATATCAGACAATTCCAGTATTAAACAGATAAACACTGCCACCTTCAGGCTGTAGTGCAATTTAGAGGTAAAAAGCTTATTTTGTCAATGAAGCCTGCGACCTGTATATATTTACTTTCCCATGGCTGATATAGTGATCACATGGTCAGAAACCATCCTGTCTTCCAATCAATACAGCAGGAGCTCTACATATATCAAACATACTATTTGGAGATTGTCTGTCTTTGCAGATGAAGACATGATTGTGGCATACACATGTATTTACAAAGTGCACCCCAAATTCCAATTGAACTTGTAGTATTTAGTGTCAGCAACCTGTGTACTGTCATATGGTCTATAAAAAACTACTTGATGAAAAACAGCTTGAGCTGGAAGGAAAATATTCAAAAAGGCAGAGCGAGGGTGGATGCTTGAGTCAGATCCAGGTAATTGTGGCATGATTGGATGACCATCATGGTGCTGAAAGGGGACTTTAGGTTGCACCAGACACTTGAGCTGTACAATTTCATTGCATATGCAGCTTTTGCTTCCTGTTTGGAAAGGCATCACAGCGGTTGTGCCTGGTGAATCCTCTTATCTCTCTGCTAGTCTAAAATTCAGGATTTGACTGATTGAAAGCAATGATGTGAAACACCACTCCTCCTGGAAGACTAAAACCATGTGATTATTTGTGTAAGCTTCGGGTCATGCAAGGAAGCTTAGGAGCAGCTGTATTTTATTCATGAGAGCAAGAAGTATTTTTTTTATAATTTAAAATAGGAATTTGATTTGGATGTGACATGTCTAGTGCACCTAGCATCAGATACGTTTTTTCATGCTAATTGTATGCATGGCAAGTAAATATGTAATTACCACCAACAAGGATCATGGTACCGCTCCTGACAATGCCTTCATCTGCTTTTCTCTCCTAAAGGACAGTACTATCTTTGTTCAGGTATCATCCGGGGTCACCATTGGGGATGAACCTCAGTTCAGTCTGAGCCAAAGAGCTGCTCCTGGGGCATTCCCCACCCCACAGCTGCATGTACAAAAAGGGGTTGATTTACTGAAACCAGAGATTGCAAAATCTAGTGCAGCTCTGCATAGGAACCAATCAGCTTCCAGATTTTATGGTCAAAGCTTAATTGAACAAGCTGAAGTTAGAAGGTTACCCAAAAAACACTACAACAGTATTGCAAGATACTTATTCCCGGAGGTATAGGAATAAAATTGTCAACTAATGGAAAATGGCGGACACACAATCTGCAATATAAGAAGGGAAGGGAAGAAAGTGCCAAACCAGCATAGTGTAGCACAATTTATTAAGTAAAATATAATATAAAACAAATGGAACTCACAAGGGGTGAGGGGGAGAGAGAGGGAATGACAGTCCGCAGTGGATTGTAATAAGCTGGGAGCTGTGAGGTAGTCCTGGGTGGAGGAGAAAGCCAGCTGTGGTGTGGAGCAAGTTGAACCTGGAGTCCGTGCAGGAAGATCAGCGCCAGGCTGCCCTGTGTGGCCATGATGGTATATCCAGAAATCAGATGTCTGCCCAAAGACGATGTGTCCAGCTAGAGTGGTGAGAGGAGCTGTCACTCCAACCACAGTGTTAGGCTTCCGAAACGAGCAAGCAACAAGTAAAGGGCTGCATCTGGCCCTCGAGCCACAGTTTGGAGACCCCTGTAATATATGATACTGGTGGCTGTGTACTACCTTGTATTGGCAGGCTATTTGGGTCTGTTTGTTGAAGATCTGTGTGAATCTGTGTCCACCATCATTCCTTACCTTTGATGTTAATACACACAGATGTGTGTATCAGGTGTATGGGAATGTATTAATACTTATTTTGCAAATGGGGTTGATTTTGTTTTTGCTGGGGGACTCTCGAAACCACTGTGACTGCCCAAGAGACTATTGATATGTGCTGACATCTAGCCATTTTGAGTCTTGATACCCCATATACTATGGTCCTGAGGAAGCCATATATCAGGTGAAATGCATGGGCCCATGGAATTGGACCTTCATATCTGTGCCTATCTTATAGGACATTCAACGGTAATTTTGGTCCATCTAGGTATATTTTATACTAGATCTATGGACATGAGATTTTACTTCAAGTGGTCTGTCTCATGCCAATGCTGTTAAAGTCCCATTTTGCTATAGGCATTTTTTCATATACATATTTTTGCTCTGGTTAATAGGGATGTGGCATAGTGGAGGTCATTTTGTTAGAATATCAGTCTAGCAAAGTCACTTGTCTGGAGCTCAAGGACAGACATTTAATTATAAAAGGTAATTTTTTTTAGAATATAACATTTTTATTCCAGCCCTGACAGTTCTGACAGGTGCACTCCCACTTCCACTAGGCGATCTAAGTGGATAATGGCAATTGCATGGTTATGCAATGCTGTACCTAAACAAAATGTATATAATTTTTTCTCCACAAATAGAGCTTTCTTTTGGTGGTATTTGATCACTGATGGGTTTTTTTTAATTTTATGTTATATAAATTAAAAAAGGTTTAACATTTTGAAAAAAAAATCCCCAAAATGTCTTACTTTCTGATATAAAACATATCCAATACATTTAAAAAAATAAATCAAATTTCTTCAAAAATTTAGGCCAAAATGTATTGGTAAAAAAATCCCAATAAGTGTTTATTGATTGGTTTGCATGAAAGTTATAGCGTCTACAAACGATGGTATATATATATACTATATTTTTTCTTTTAGATTTTTATACTCATAATGGTGGTGATCAATGACTTATAATGGGACTGCGATAGTGCGGGGGGTAATATGACGCTAACTGACGCTGGAGGGAACTGACTAACTGCCACTGACATCACCAGTGATACAAATATAGTAATCAGTGTGTACTAATGACACTGGCTAGGGCGATCAAAGGGTTAACTGTATGTCTAAAAATGTTAAGGCTGGGTTCACACTGCAGCAAGGAGGGGCTCACATTAGGGGTCTGGTGCATTCCCATCCACCATTTCAGGTCCGATTTCAGCCCAAATTTTTTGCTGAATTCTGACCTGAAATGGACCAGAAGATGCACAGGACTCCAATTCGCACCGGAGCCGCTCTGGCAATGTGTGAACCGGCTCCAGTTTTTACTACCTTAGGCCCCTTTCACACCAGCGGACCGATAAGGTGTGCCTGTCTGATTGGACCACCCATTGTTCTCTATGGGGCAGCGGATGTCAGTAGACACGTGTCCGCTGTCACCCACTGGCATCCGATCCAGTCCGCTAAAACAGATAGACAGGGATAAGTTTGCATCCGTCCAAAGCATTGGATCTGATGACAATCAGATAGAAATGGACATGCAGTTAATTTCCATCTGACCGCCCCCATAGAGAACAGTGGGCTGTGTCCCTGTCTGCTCTGCATAGCGGAGCAGACACGGACCTGTCCTCTACCTGCTCAGCAGTGGACCAACAGAGAGATCACTGAGCAGGTGGATCCGCTTGGACGGATTCCACCCCGTGTTAAAGGGGCCTAACTCTCCCTTTGCAGGGAGTAGAGAGCTCTGTGTTGTTTATCAACACATGGCTCTCCTCTGTCATTCATTGAGCCAATCAGCAAGTTCCAGCCATAAATCACTGGCCTGATCAGCTTGTGCTGTAGTTAATGATAGCACAGCCAAGGTGGCGGGCCTGCCCCCTATCCGGAAATGCAAATCACGTGTGTTTACGTGATCCTGAGCGGCCGTGCTACCCTGTATGCAGTCAGCAAGTGGTTAAAATATGCATGTTATTCTTTGAATATACAAAGTGCTGCAGTGTAAATCATTAACATCATCAAACAATGTGACAAATGTAAAGTGAAAAAATAGGAAAAAGAAAGTCTGCATAGTCCCAAGTGTGCATAAATAGTCCTTTAACCAAAAATGTGATTCTTCTTTTCGTAAATCACAAGTGAGACACAACAGATTCCCTTCACCATAGGGGCAAACCACCGACATATGTATAAAGTGTATGCTTACCATAAGGCCAGGACCCCCAAATTAAAGGCAGGTCTGGCAAGCTTTGGTGATTTCCCCTTTTATATCCACATTCCGGAGTGCAGCCTTGAAGTAGGTGCAAATATAGCCTTAGGGCAACTTCCACTCGACATAAAGAGCTCCCACAGGTGTATATACAGTATTTCACAGAAGTGAGTACATCCCTCACATTTTTGTAAATATTTTATTCTATCTTTTCATGTGACAACACTGAAGAAATGACACTTTGCTACAATGTAAAGTAGTGAGTGTACAGCTTGTATAACAGTGTAAATTTGTAAAATGCCATATAGTGTAAAACCTTTTAAAACCACTATTTATTCAAATAAGAAATACGTTCACATAGGTAAAATGGGATAGCGCATGTCTTAAAAAACATCCGGCTAACAGACAATGGCATCCGCTGACACTTCCAGTAAAACGTGATGACGTGAACATGTGCACCGCCCTACATGTTTTGTCACAGCAGGACTTTTTCCGCGGCACTATTTTTTTTTAGAAAATTATTCATGCTAACTTGTAAAGTCACTGAGGGCAACACTGTCTCTGGAAAGGGCATCCCCTGACCCCCTTTACTCATCTTGATTGCTCTGTCTTGGAGCTGCTTACTCATGAGAATACTTGGTACTTCTGGGTATCAAGCAACACGTGTCCTGCTCCCCTGTGGTGCTGCTCTGTCACATGACCAGAGGAGTGGCATCACCACTTTTACAGGTTGCTGACACAGCTGATTTCAGCATTGGCTGCGGAGGAGAAAGGGCTCGAGAGTAAGCACAGGCAGAGTGAATATAGGGGAGTTGCAGGGATATCCTTTCCAGAGACACTGTCACCTTGACCTGCATGAGCAAAGTGACCATTTCTCTTTAAAGAACATTTTCCTTTGTTATTAATTTAAACTCAAACTGTTGTGAATTATATTTAAAGGTTTTTATTCCTATTTTTTTTCTTTTTTAAACCTGAAAACAGATCAGAAAATAAACCTGTGACCTAACTGGCCCCGTTGTTCGGATTTTACGACCCACAGGCTTCTAAATACCCACCTATATTGCATTCGCACTACTGAAACGAGCATCTCTGGCAATGCTATCTCTCTGCTTCGCATTTATTTATTTCGTCTAATCGCCATTCAAAGCAAGACAGATGTTTTATGTTAAAGTCAACAGCTAAACAAGGTTATGTGAAAAGATCAGCCCAAGTAATGTGTTTCATTTTGGTTATTTATAGCTCTTCCCAACTATCTCTTCTTTCTCTTTATTATTTGAACAATATTAAATAAATTACAAGAGCTTTATCTGATCCACCAGCCAAGAATGATTCACAGAATGCAAAACATGTAACGTGTATCTTTGCGGCACCAACTTATTTTTGTTTTTCATCCTTTTTTTTCTGTTGAGTAACCTGAAGACGTGTCATCGACCGTGTTAATTTTCTGCTGTGCTATCCGATCTCCACTGCACACATTTTGGGTTTTGCTAAAGTGATGTAACATCGCAACAAAATCATAATGTATAAAAAAATAATTGATGGGCATAGAGGCGAAGAAGACTTTCTTTCATTTGAGCACATATGGGGAACAGATGGCTTGGAAGACCATTGCCTCTCGATTTTTTATCTAGGGTTAAAGCTGTATACTTTACACTTTATTACAATGCTCCACTGAGAAAAGGTTAGATTAATACTTACTGATGACAGTCGTGGGTGATCTAATAGGGTTTGAAGGAGATAAAACCAAAACATTTTTAAATGAAAATAGCCTCCTAGTGGAGCAAAATTTGTGAACTGATTCTTGACATTACTGATACTAAGATTAAACTCACCCCTGCATGCTGTCTTCTACATATGTCCAATTTTCCCCTAGGCAGATATAAAAGATCCTTTACCAAACACCTTTTGATTGCTGCAAAATCTTTGATCCCCAAATACTGGAAATTGCCAAAAAATCCCTTCAATCAGAGAGTGGGCCCATACGGTAAACCACCTTTCCGAAATGGAAGATACACTTGCTTTAGCCAATGAAACTTTAGGTAAGTTCCACAAAACATGGTTTCAGTTTAAATACTCTGAAGCTTATGATAGTCTGACAACAGGGTGCAGGGCCGGCTCTACCACTAGGCGGAGTAGGCGTCCGCCTAGGACGCACTGCTGCCTAGGGGCGCCTGGCCACTGTTGATCTGTCACTGGCTGCTCTGCATTGATTCATGTAAAAACTAACGCTGTCTGACTGAGATAATGAGATTGTATTATCACATGCAATTTGCAAATGTATATAGAAATAGTGACTGATCTGCCAAATACTACGCCCCCCGTGAGGCTGTATTTGATGGGCACAGGTGAAGCTGTATTTGATGGGCACAGGTGAAGCTGTATTTGATGGGCACAGGTGAGGCTGTATTGATTGCCGCTGGTGAAGCTGCATTTGATTGGCACTGATCAGGCTGCAATTCATTGGCGCTGATCAGGCTGGGCAGGGAAAAGGGGGTGGAGTCAGGGGTGGAGCCAAGGGGGGCAGAAAAATGAGGTTTCGCCTAGGGTGTCAAAAATCCTTGCACCAGCCCTGACAGGGTGACTGTATGCCTGAGCAATTATTGTACCACTTAGGAGCCCAACCAATTTACATCTGTTGTGCATGACTTACTAGTGTAGCGCTGCCCTCTTGAGGGTCGCAAGATGTATCAATATCCCTCTAGTTTCCCTGACTCTGTGGGTCCTCTGCCACCTCTGACACATTTGGTTCAAACATTTTTCTGGTTCCCCTTTAAATAATGACAGAAGTAATGAAATACACAAAAGGGATTTGAATCAGTAATGTTTACTAAAAAGATGGATCAAAAAAAGACTCAAAGAATAAATTTGAATTTTAATCCAAGTGGGCAGGATTACTTACACAAAGTATTATTGGCAAAAGAATAACCATCATACTTTGATTAAAAAAAATTCACTTAATATATGTTAATTTTCTTAAACCCAACAAATGCATATACTGCCCATGTAAGTGAGAAACAGGAGAGCAAAGGAATGACTCCTGCTAGTGTCAGACCACTCTCTACTGCTCACTCACATAATGTTAGGCATCTGCAGCAAGGACACCAGACACGTAGCTACATGAGGAAACTGAGACCAAACCAACAAGTGTATATATATATATATATATATATATATATATATATATATATATCCATAAAGTGAGGTTATTAACAGTGAACAGACACCAATAAACATACACAGCAAAACAGTGAGCAAAACCCCAAAAGACAAACAACTGATAATCCTAGCAACTAACTATATACCATATGTACAATATAAAGGACAAGAGTACAGGGTATGCAGGGATGCAAGGCAGAGGGGACCAAGACTGGGTACAAGAGCAGTGGGCAGGAACAAGGCAGTATGGTAGGGTGCAAGGAGGCAATCAAAATTGTGACGCACTGAGGGAAGGGAGAAGCAGCCTTAAATAGCTACCTTGTGGCTGAACCCAGGTGTGACTCATTCTAACAGCCTGCTGGCTCTTGGGAGACACCTGCATAGTGGACACTGGACTTGCAGCAAACACCCCAGAACAGCACAGTTCCCCCAGCAGATGAACTCAATCCTAACACATAAGAACAGTGCAGTAATAGGTAAGCAAGTACAACTCCAGGAAACAGTAACTATAGCACTATTCAACCTGCTCTTATAGAGAGTTCTTTGGCGAAATGCAGCTTTGGTAATTTCAGCAAAGTGATGCACTCCTAAAGTGGGGAGAGAAGTAGAAGTAGTCCACTGTTACTGTCTGACAATTATTATTTATTATTTTTATTTCAGGTACTTGTATAGTGCCGTCAATTTACGCAGCACTTTACATATATATTGTACATTCACATCAGTCCCTACCCTCAAGGAGCTTACAATCTAAGGTCCCTAACTCACATTCATACATGTACTAGGGCCAATTTAGACAGAATCTAATTTACCTACCAGCATGTCTTTGGAGTGTGGGAGGAAACTGGAGTACCTGGAGGAAACCCACGCAGGCACAGGAAGAACATGCAAACTCCAGGCAGGTAGTGTAGTGGTTGGGATTCGAACCAGCAATCCTTTTGCTGCTAGGCGAAAGAGCTATCCACTACACCACTGTCCAAAAGGTCTTCAGCTAGCTTTCCATTATTTTAATTATATACAAGAAGTATTGGTTGATGGGACTAATAGCTAATCCAAGAGGATGAAGTATGATGAAAGGACAGCATAGAAAAATAAACTGTAGAAAACTTCACAATGATCACTGACTTAGAAAAGTTAACTCTGTGGAACTACAAGCAACAGCAGACTAATGGATAGCATGGGTGTCTGTGTACAGTGTCCAAACAGATCTTGGCATCAAAGATAATAAGAAATGTAGAGAAACAATGCTGTCTATACAAAGTGTCTGTTAACCACTTTGCGACCGCACACTGCCTTTTCACTGTGGCAGTGTGGACATATTCAGTGAGTCACCGTAAATAAACGGCAATCCGTGGACGTGCAGCTAGGGGGTGAGAGCAAGGCGGTGGTGCGCTCTCATGCCCACCGCACTCTACATGAGTGGACCCGATGTCCGCCAGCAAACCGCGATGAGCTGTTACAGGGGAAGAACGGGGGAACCGCCAAAGTAAACACGGTAGTTCCCCTTTCTGACAGGCGGCATGTAAGAGATCTACTGATCCCTGTCACTGGGATCAGTTAGATCTGTTATGCCCCTGACAGCCCAGCCCCCTCACAGTTAGAACGCGCCTAGGGAACCCCTAGATCTCCCCCTGCAGGTTAATGCTGCAGCTTCCAGCAACAGATTACCTGCACACAGATCCACGTCGGTCCAGAGAGAGCATGCTAGGCCCAAAGCCTAGATTCTTATAGTCTCTCCCAGAAGTCTCTTCTCCCAGAAATCTCTTCTCCTCCATCAGCCCAGTGGTATTTGTAGTTTCACCCAATACAGCCTTGCAAATAAACTACATGTCCCAAGATGCATTGCTCTTTTCCAGTCACAGGTCAGCCAAACTGGAACACTAGAGGGAAACACCTGGCCTATAATTAACAACATAAAGCGTCTTCTGATTGCAGGAAATGTAAACATTCAGCTCCTGGCTACACTAGTAATAGAACATATTCATACCTGTGACACCCCACCGGGGTAACTTTGACCCTTTATTTGTCTATTTCTTCTATCTACTTTGTGACCCTAATAGTTCCGCCAATGGTTTGAGGCAAACCTATTAACACTGGCAGGGGTGATTAAAATGATAAGCTTTTATTATTTATGTAAAATCCTTATCCCAAGGGGAAAAAAAACTGTTTTCTGTAACTGCTTATAAAGTGTGAGCTGGTTTGATCCAATCTATCAACGGTGTTTGCTTTTGTATTACCCTCAGCATGGAGCCAATCTTTCTTTACAATTGAAGGTAATTTTAATGTGATGGCCTTTGTGTTGTTGTTCCATAAAATATTTGAATAACATTTGAGCTGGAGTTTGGCTTCAATTTGTTGGTGCATCTAAATCTGCTAGTACATATAACACTCCTTTCCCCCCAGACTGCTAATGCTGCTGTCAAAATGTGCCTCCTGTTCTCCTTCATCCAGAATGAAGGCACTCTAATACAGGAGGTGTTACTCTCCAGATCATCAGGTGAAAACAGAGGAGGGGAAAAGCCTAAAAAAAAAAGAAAACTAATGCAGCCACCACATCTAATGATTGGTAAGCTGCAATATATAACATTTTTGATTTGGAGTTTAATACCGCTTTAAGATATGTACCTTACAATTGTAAATCATTAACACATCTCTGTTTCCACCTTGTAATCTCATAATCTGATCAATCTAAATATAATCGTATTTATGAACAATGTAGCTCAGTGCTGTCAATCAATGAATAATGTTAATTTTCCGCCCTGCCAATCACCTCAGTTTGAACGAATTTGATCAATATTGAGTTTAAATCCTGCAGAAGTTTTAGCTATTCGATTTTTTGCAGATTCAATCATTTTGATTGAATTGCAGATTGAGTGGATGAAAAAATGGAAGAGCATGCATGACCACCACTTCAGGCCCGGAAGGATTTACCCACTTATTGACCAGGCCATTTTTTTCAATACGGCACTGCGTCACTTTAACTGACAATTGCGCGGTCGTGCGACGTTGTACCCAAACAAAATTGACGTCCTTTTTTCCCCATAAATAGAGCCTTCTTTTGGTCGTATTTGATCACCTCTGCGGTTTTTATCTTTTGCGCTATAAACAAAAAAAAGAGCAATTTTTTAAAAAAAAAAATAGTTTTACTTTTTGCTATAATACATATCTAAAAAAAAAAAAGTATATAAAAAAAAAATGTATTCATCAGTTTAGCAGATATATATTCTTCAACATATTTTTGGTAAAAAAAAAAATCGCAATAGGTATATTGATTGGCTTGCGCGATCGCATCTACAAAATAGGGGATAGATTTAGGGACTTTTATTTTTCCTTATTGTTTTTACTGGTAATGGCGACAATCTGCGATTTTTAGCGGGACTGTGACATTGCGGCGGACAAATCTGACCCCCAAATTACACTTTTTGGGGACCAGTGACATTATTACAGTGATCAGTGCTATAAAAATGCAGTGATCAATGTAAAATTGACGCTGGCAGGGAAGGGGTTAACACTAGAGGGCGATCAAGTGGTTACGGGAACTGTGTTCCCTCAGCGTGTTCTAACTGTAGGGGGGATGAGCTTACTAGGACATGACAGAGATCGCTGTTCCCGAACACAGGGAACAGAAGATCTCTGCCATGTCATCTGGCAGAACTGGGATCCGCCTTGTTTACAAAAGCAGATCCCCGTTCTGCCTCTTTACCGGGACTCGATGTCCGATGGACCTGCAGACGAGCTCCCACGGCCGCTATGTCGCATGCATGAACCGGTAGTACTGTATATCTGCGTGGGCTGGTCGGCAAGATGTTAAAGATAGTCATAACACTGAGAGATTCCAACCCTTCCTTCCCCACTTTATTTAAAATAAAAAATATATATATATAAAAAAAAAGTCTGACAGGGATTTAGGCCTCATACACACGGACGTTTTTTGACGCCGGCGTTTTTAGGTTGAAAAATAGCAGAGGGATGATTTTTTTTAAAAAACGCCTATTGACGCCGACGCTCACTAACGCCGAAAAACGTCAATACATAACGCCGAAAAACGTCGCCTTTTTTTCCTTGACGTCGGGCCCGACGTTTTGTTTATTTTTTTATATACGCCCGTGTGTATGAGGCCTTATTGTTGATATAGAAATCCATTGAGCCTGCCCGGAGACTCTGTAACGCGCCCAACCTGGTGTCACCTCTGTCTATAGGAAAATGTGCTGTGCAGATGTTGCAGGTATTCCATATTTAGCACGGCAATAAGTCCTGACTAGTCTAGGTAAGTGCTTACAGATGTGCCGTCTATGAGAGCTGCCATCAGCTCACCTTCATTTCAGAAAATCTTTCCCTCACACAGCTACTGCAGCAGATGCTCATTATCGGCTGACTGATTTACTGGCCTGTTGAGAGGCCTGACAGAGGACCTCATCCATGAAACGATCCAATATTTCCTAATCTTATAAATTCATGGGCCCATCAGTCAACCAGCATTAGGAACAAAGCAGTATTGATTATTGTCTGGCCTTATCTATTTTATTATTACTTTGAATGCCAGTATTCTAAGGCCTCACAGGCATAAAAACTGCCACTTTCACAGGCGTCCAGAACAACCGTACTTTGTACAGGCAGACAGTTACCTGAGGGCAGGAAAAGCAATGGACTACAAAGACGCTCACCAGCGTCAGCTGCAATGGCTGCTGTTACTTGTAGGCATTCATTCACGGAAACCATGAATGAACTACACGATCATGTGGGCAGAGCCCGCAAGGCTGCGCTGTTTACAACTTGCAACAGCGGGTGTGGGAAGAAGATCCCCCGCCTGCCAATGTTGCTAACCGTCAGTATTTTTACTGGCAGCCAGTAAAAAATGGGCACATTTCTTCTGCCAGTAAATGCCAGTGACAGGAAAAGGCTGCCAGTAAAAAATATTGCCGTGACTCTCGGCTCGGAACTGCGTATGTGCAATTTTGGTCCGGAGCCAGCTGAGACCATTGGAGTGCCTGCTACAGTGTTTTCAGGTGGCGCCAGTGGGAGGGGGCAGGTCTGGCAGAGTCAGTGCCTGAGCGTGTTGTGTCATGTCATGATGCAAGGCTGATCCGAGCGGAGTGTTCGGATCCTCGTGTGGGGGTCTGCAGGATGGGAGCAAGAAAAACAAGTGGGTGACAGGCACAAGGGCTAAAAAGAAAGCAAACTGGGAAAAGAGTCAATATTGAGTCCACAACGTATGGCAGCTGTTCTCAGAGCATAGCTCACTTTTTCAAAAAGGGGAAAGAAAAAGACAAGAAAGTGCCACTAAGTGTAGTATTTACCATCTTACTAACTGACATATTGGCCTGGATGTCATATCACTTCCTCAAACTTAACCTATCTAACTAAGCTTATGATCTTTCCGCCCCCACGTGCCACTTCCCCAGATTTCTCTGTCAAAATCAATGGCTCAACTATCAACCCATCCCCCCACGCCAAGGTCCTAGGTGTGATCCTGGACGCTGAACTAACCTTTTGGCCCCACATCCAATCGATATCCAAAATTTGCCTCCTCAACCCCTCCAAGATGTGCCCCTTCCTAACCAATGACACCACAAAGCTTCTAATCCATTCTCTGGTCATCTCTCGCCTTGACTACTGCAACTCCCTCCTCACTGGCTTATCTCTAATTCGGCTATCCCCTCTTCAGTCCATTATGAATGCTGCCGCCAGGCACATTCACCTTAAAAACCACTCGGCGTCTGCTACACTCCTATGTCAACCCCTCCATTGTCTGCCACTCAACCAACTAATTAAATTCAAGAGACTAACAATAACTTATGAAGCCATCCACTACTTGGCCCCCAGCTACATCACTAACCTATAGAAGAAAGGATCGGCACATCTAGATGATTTCCCATCCTCTGGAATGCTCTACCCCAATCTGTCCGACTTTCTCCGACTTTGTCCACCTTCAGAAGATCCCTGAAAACTCATCTCTTCAGAGAAGCCAATCTGGCTCCCACCTAACTGTACATTTATCTTCTCCATCAGTACATCCCCCACAGTTATTATCTCTTGTATCTCTTGACTTTCCCTCTTAGATTGTAAGCTCTAACGAGCTATCACACATGAAAGAGTAGCAAAAACAAAGACAAAGCTGATACAATTTTGCACATGGTTATAGATTGCATTGCATTTGAAATACATAAGTATACATAAGATCTAAAAAAAGCTGACGCATTTCGCGAAATGTGACTCGCTCTTCAGGGGTGGATGCATGTAGGATACATCTGAAAATGAATAACCAAAAAGATAATGTAACACATAAATAAATAATGAACAAATGGTAAGAGGGACCTTACAGAGAAGGAAAGACCCCATACTCACAAATCGGCAAGGCCTAGGTGCCTGTGGCTATGTTCACCGAGGATGGCAGCAATATATGCTTGGGAAGGGAGCTAAGGGAGGGGAGCCAGCCAAAACCCAAGGAACAATGGGAAGGGGAACATGGCATGGGTAGAAATGAGTGACCTTGGAGGTCCTAGATAATCTGTTCAGGTGTCAACTAGAATATAATATAATATACTATAATAAAATATGTATAATCAAACACTAATTTTAATCTTATGTGTACTTATTTATTTCAAATGCAATGCAATCTATAGCCATGTGCAAAATTGTATTGGCTTTGCCTTTGTTTTTGCTACTCTTTCATGTGTGAAATTTCTGCAATAAACGTTTTTATTGTATTTATATTTGTTAATTCCATCGACCAATTGTGCACACCTCATATAAAGTTCCAAAGGGGTCTATTAAAAATGCCTAAATACTACACTTAGTGGCGCTTTCTTGTCTTTTTCTTCACCTTTTTTGTGGGATGGGGGCAAGGCAAGCCGGAAGCGGGACTGTCAGTGGTGTTTGGATTGGGGTGGACTGGAGGGACCACCTGGTGTGGAGAGAGACTGTCACTGTGACTCAGGAGGGGACGTGTCGTGTCGGTGAGGTGTCATCATCATCTGTGCTGCTGCACACTGCCAATGTTTTACTGTCAAAATTCACGTTTAAACTCATAAATCCAATGTTTGTTCATGTCATACGTTAATCGTTAGACTAAATTCCATCTATCTATAATTTCGTTTTTTTGTATAAAGAATAAAATAAACACTATATCATTCATTCATCGAGTCTGTGTCCTGAGTTACCCGTCTGTGTGTGTACACTTTGACTGAGAGTGTCACGGTTACTGTCGTCACACGTCGTCGTGTCTACTACTACTGTGGAGTGGCTGTGCTGTGCAGGGGAGGACTCAGTGTCACTGTCAGAGAGAGGTGTGGTCCACCAGGGAGGTCAGGTGGGG